>JAAEAF010004869.1:0-70679 GCA_011037195.1 Triatoma infestans
TCTATTAACTAAATAACTTTTTCACTTACAAATACTTTTATACTGTTGAACGATGTACCTCTTAGAATTTTGGAAAAGTTTCAAATTTTATATTATTAATTTTATAATATGTTAGGATTTTATTATTATAAACAATAATAAGGATTTAGTGGCCAAATAAATATTAAGTAAGCTATAAAAGTGATTATAACTTTCTACCTATAAGGTAAATTAATTAACTCTAATAAAAATACTAAGCTTAAATAATTATTTATTAACAAAATTCACGTTTAAAACACTCTCTTGAATCTCTGTCTTACCCTTATTTCAAATTCCATTATTAATCTATTTAAATAAGGAAATTTTATTGTAAAAAAAAAAAATTTGAACTTTCAAACATTTTCTCTGACCCCTGTGATTACAATTATCTTGGGTCAGGTGTTGGTGTAGTGGTGATGATCATGGTCTTGTAAGTGGGAGGACCCCAGTTCGAGTCCAGCGTATAACTACTGCTAAATTTTATATTTGTTTACAAAATGTTAATAGTAAAGTAGGTGCTTCCGCCCCCGTCCACGACACCTAATTTGGTAGTTGGACGTTAAGCCCGCCTGAAAAAATAGGCATTACTTTACTTTAGTTTACTTTTTTATAAAATTGATCTTTTAGGCTTAGTTTTTGATTGATTTTATTTAGCTACTCAAAATATTTACAATAGTTACAATTCTTAAACTTTATCTATAGACTTTACTTATATATTAATGACATTTTGTAGTATAAAACCTATTTATTTTACAAGGAAAAATTTGTATAAAAAAAAAACTTACACTAAGCGCTGGCTGTTGTAATTAAATTAAGTTGTGTTTGATAAGTTTGTTGCGGGTGGCATGTAAAATGTCATGTGTATACCTATGTTGGATATTAATTCATTATTACTGGCCGAATATTTGTCAAAAAATAAATTTTTGATTTATTAATAATTAAGTCTTTAATTAGAGGTAGATCCAGTTTAGTATGTAATACATCTATTTTTTTTTAATATCTTGGGGCATAAGCCTTAAAAATTTGCACAATTTTGAAGCAAAAAGCAATAAAAATGTTTTGCACAATTTGTATTTTTTTGAATTTGTATTTGAGGTGGAGCTCCCCAACTTTCACAAGCATATGTTAGAAATGGCCTAATGGAACTCTATGAATAATGATCTTTCCGAGGCCATTTTCATGAAAAACACTTGAGTTTCCGGGTTGAGAGCGCATCAGTGGTTTGCTAAAAACCGATGTTTCGCCCATATTGCAATGAGCATCTTCAGTGTCGTTACACCTCGAAAGACAATAAGACACTGAGCCTTGGTAGATAATGGGCGTGGCTCCTTATTTCGCCATATTAACTGCCTTCTTGATCTTTAATTGATGTTTATTGTAGCACTGTAGGATGTGGGCGGGGTTTAATTTCCTCTTTCTTGCCCACGATAGGCTGCCAGGTGACAAGATCTAAGTCTCCCATCCCCATTACCCTCCTGCCAAAGCTGTGAGGTGGTAATTAGTATTCCAGAATGCAGCGCCAATAACATTGAATAAACTTCAATATGTAATGGTATCCGAATCATTAAAGATCCATAGGATCCGAAGAGCGAAGAAATAGACATTAAATGAAGCAAAAGTTGGTTACTCTTCACCTAGGCCAGACTAGGAAGGGAAAGTTGGATTAAATAGAGTGACAGCAGTACAGTTTACGACACTTTAAGACAGTTTTACAATAGTACATCCAGTCAGCAACTCATCTACTAACTTTGTTATTACTCAGCCAGTCTGTCTCTTTATTATTCTCTCGCTATCTAACTTATTTTACTGTAAGGTTCTTGCAGTTTTTTGTATTCTATTTCATTATACAGTGTTCAGCATATCATCTAGCTTTTTCTCATTCCTAAAATACATTCTCTCTAATTCACTTTCTTTGTCACGTCAATTATAAATAACATTTGAGATCTACGTCTAGATTCTTCAGTATCCCATAAAATCAATTCGTCTAGAAAAATCATTTTAAATAAAAATAATATAAAAGAAATCATAAGGAAAATGATTATCGTTATGCCTCTCCTCACCCAACCCAGAGTGTGTAAACTGAATTTGCTCTGTGCAAGTCTGTGTTGTCACACTGTCTGAAAAACGCATCCTGAAGATGGGCGAACGCCCGAAACCGGTCGATGACCACAAAATGAAGCAGGCTACCACGGAAAATGTCTCTAATTATACATCCCAGAAAAATATATTCAAATAAAAATGTTAGATCTACAACCATATAAACCGTATAATAGTTCTATAATCGTATGCATTCAAATTTAAAGAAATTCCTTGCTGCTGTTTTTGAGAAAAAACGCAAAAAACCTTAATAAGTGATACTTCCGGTTGAGGAATTTTAAATATGTCTTCCTAGCGGATCGCATGATGATACCTAAATGGATTATGATGTTTTAAGGGACAAATCATTTTGGGGGGGGGAGCCGGGGGCGTCAAAAAAAAAGAATGTATTACCGGTGAAATTCAATTTGGAATATTTGGTAGGATCGCACTCTTCTTCTACTTGCATTAGTGAGAGAAAGTATAACCAACATCCTGATGATGGGCGAACGCCCGAAACTGATCGATAACCACAAAAAGAAACAGGCTATCACGGAAAATGTGTGTGATGCTTTCCAGCTCTGCGGAACCAACCACCACAACAACAAATAAATCAACATATAAAATATCCATATATTTAAAGCATACCTAAAGTTGAACATTTCAGACCCTAAGTAAGCAAATAAATATTACGTTAGAATACAAAAATAGTAACTAACACTCGTATAAGAAAATATATTTGAATATTTTATAAACCCTTGTGAATACAATCTTACCACAGTATCTCTGCATTATCTTTTATCATTTATTCATGATGCCATTTACACCTAACTTCAAAATTTCTTTTGACCGATGCTATATTCTTAATTATTTTTATTTTTAAAGAGTAAAATAAAAAATATTTATATTATTTATATTTTTAAATTAAAAAATAAAAAATAAAGTAAAGCTGGCGTAAATAAAAAAGTCTAAAAAGGTAATATTAAATTACAAAAATGTCCATCAGATAGCAGCAGTACAGTAGCTTCATTCCCTCGCTAAACTAAATTATCCCATGTCCGTTTTTGTTAAATCTGTGCCTATTCTGCTTTTTTATCTGGTTATATCATGGAGCTGGGCGCATAATTAAACTACTTCAACTAATTAGAAGTACACTCAGAAAATCAAGGTTTTTTTTTTTGAACATGGCTATATTTATTCTTTTTACTGTTTAATTAATCCATTTCTATCGCCGGAGAAGCAAAAACAGTTGTAGTATAGTGACAGTGTCTAATGTTCCAGTTAATTTCGTTAGCTTTTTTTTTTCACCTGGAAATGATAAAATAGGAAATTGTCTGAACTGATGGCCATGATACAATTTCCATTCATGAAATGCACACAACATTATTTTTTCGCCTTATTTTTACGGGTGCAAGTGTATTTTTTGATTCAGCATCGTGTCAAATTTTTCTATATTATTATAGCCTCTATGTATAAACAAATTATTTCCTCCCGGGTTTCAAAAAAAAAAAAAAAATCAGGAATCTCATACTTGAGGTAGCACCGCACCAGACACGAAAGTTTAAAATCCGACTTTACTGTGATTTACTAGAAAACGGCTTCAACATTTGAATTCAAACAGCTTAAACTTTGTATGCTACGTCACAGATTTAAAACTGTCTTTGCTGCTGTCATATGTTTGATTTGGGGTGGGGGGCGTTATTTCTTTTGGGAATTATGGAGCGTGGGAGAGGCATAACGATAATCATTTTCCTTATGATTTTGTTTATATTATTTTTATTAAAATAATTTTTCTAGACGAATTGATTTTATGGGGGTTCTGAAGAATCTAGATTCTAAACGTAAGATCTCAAATGTTATTTATAATTGACGTGACAAAGAAAGAGAATTAGAGAGAATGTATTTTAGGAATGAGAAATAAGCTAGATGATATGCTGAACACAGTATAATGAAATAGAATACACAAACTGCAAAGACCTTATAGTAAAATAAGTTAGATAGCGATAGAATAATAAAGAGACAGACTGGCTGAGTAATAACAAAGTTAGTAAACGATGGGTTGCTAATTGGATGTACTATTGTAAAACTGTCTTAACGTGTCCTGCACTGTACTGCTGTCACTCTATTTAATCGAACTCTCCCTTCCTAGTCTGGGCTTTCTTAAATTAACCAATTCGATTAAAAAAATCGCAGCAGATAAATTTAAAAATTTTAGTGTAATTTTACAGAAAAATCAAGAATGGTTTGATTGAAGCTGCCTTAAACTGAGAAATAAATCACTTAAATTATTAAGACGATATAAAAGAAATAAATCTGTAATTATGAAAAAATTATATTTACATTGTAATAAAAGGTACAAGAATGTTTGTAGTTTAAAACGAAAAGAATATTTTGATGAATTGATTGAAAAATTGAAAAATGTTAAAGATTCGCAAAATTCTGGCAGAGTACAAAAATATTTAAGCAAACAAATTTGTTGTGTAATAAAAGTATTGGTATTCATGATTTTAAAATCTATTTTCAAAATTTATATAGCAGGCAAATTGATACACCCTTAATATCCCACTGTGAACCACTACATAAAGACGAATTATTGGACAGTGACTTTTCAATGTCGGAGTTAAGGGCGGTTCTGGGAAAAGCAAGAAACGGCAAGGCCCCTGGTTTAAACCGGATCCCATATGAGTTTTTCAAAAATGCGCCTGATTGCTTTTTAAATAACTTAGTTACACTTTTTAATAAAATATACAATACTTTCCGTATTCCAAGTAATTTTAAGGATTCTCTCATATTTTCTTTATACAAAAAAGGGGATTCCAGCCAGGTCTCTAATTGTATATCCTTTATAAATACAGACACAAAATTATTTACAGGATTATTGTTAAATAGACTTCAAATTTGGATTGAGGAGCGTAACGTGATTTCCGAATTTCAAGCAGGTTTCCGTAAGCGGTATTACCCTACCGATAATATCTTCTGCTTAATCAATTTAATAAAATTAAATCTGGTAAAATTAAAACAGAGTGATCTGCGAACCGGATATATTTGTTTTTTGTTGATTTCAGAGCTACATTTGAGTCTATTCCGAGAGATCTGTTGTTGTATAAGTTATGTAAGTCCGGTATTTCTAATAAATTCATTAATATAGTAAAACGCTTATACGAAAATACGCTAGCGGCTGTTTGGTGTTATAATGGCATGTCGGATTTTTTCAATACACCCATTGGTCTTAGGCAAGGGTGTCTTTTATCACCAATATTATTTTCCATCTATATTAATGATTTAGTTGAAGAAATAGAAGGTGGTATAAAAGTGAATCTGCTAATGTAGTGTACGCAGATGATATAGTTTTGATTAGCGACCGGCCGGATAAACTGCCACACATGATAAACAATTTGTGTACATACTGTAAAACTTGGGGGCTCGAGGTTAATATTGATAAATCGAAAATAATGATTTGTCAGAAAAATGATGGAAGGTGTGGGGGGAAGCTGGGACTTTGATGGTAAAAAGATAGAAATTATAAACAATTACAAGTACTTGCGTGTCCATCTTACTCCTACTTTATCCTTTAACTATCACTTGAAAGAAAAGCTCTCTTCGGCGAAACCCGGGATTAATTGTACTTGGCAGAATGTATTTTGTAACAGTAAGGTACCTCTTTCCTCCAAGGTGAAGGTGATTTATGCAGTATCGAGGGCTGTCATGTGTTATGCCGCCCATGTTTGGGGGTATAATAAGTACGAACATGTGGAAAAATTCCGTTTAAAGATTCTCGTTAAAAAATTATTTGCGCTTCCAAGCAATGCGCCAAACTACATTTTAAATTTGGAATTGAAGATTTCCAGCATGTACTTGTATACTTTAAAACTTCATTTAAATTATGTAGCAAATATTTTAAAATTGCCTAATTTCAGACTGCCACGAATTGTTGCAACAGAAGTAATTAAAAGAAATTTATACTGGTGTCAAATTTGGAAAAATTTATGTAATCAATATAATATTAATACGGAGGCAGATGGTGACACTATAGTGACAGTTTGGGAATCTAGTATAGGTGGAACTAATTGTTAACATAAACCGAGAAGAAAGATCTAATGCGGAGGTAAATGCAAGGCAAGGTGTTTCGCATGGATTATACCCTTTGTTAGATTATAATAGTTCTAGTTATATAGATTGTTGGCCAATAAATGAAGTTAAGCTAATACTGAAGGCTCGGTGTGAGCTGTTAAATTTAAATTATAGACCATTTAGGCCTGAAGAATGTCAGCTCTGTTCTCTCTGTAATTGCAGAGATATAGAAAATGTAAAGCACTTGATCGCCATCTGTCCCATATTGAAGCCATATAGATATAGCTATTTTAATAAATATTCCCTATTGGAAAATGAGCTGCTAAATCTTCTGAACGGCCAAAACTGGTCTGCCTTAGTCGGATTTTTGAAAGAGGCATTATATTATAGATCTCTATTAGTTAGAGAATTTAATTATAATTAATATTAATTAAAAAATAGATTTTTTTTCTTTAATAAGTATTTTCTCTTGTTTTTTATTATTATTTTTAATTATTATATTTATATACGTATTATTATAATTTATAAAAAACTGCTAATTGATTCTTAAAATGTAAGTTCACATTTGCAACTCTGCTGACGGATAATATCCAAAGCAATAATAATCAAAGCAATAAATTATTGTTTATATAAACCTAAGTAAAAATATTCCTGTTCAATAAACGTTAATAAATAAAAAAAAAAAATATATATGATTAGCATATAAAATTTAATGATATACGTCGGTATATTTATGGAGAAATCTTTATCTTATTTAAATGTATCTTTAAACTTATTTATGGGGAATTTATCACAGAAAACTGAAGAAAAAAAAAAAAAAGCTTTTCAGTAAAAACCCACTTAGGGTGGCGTCAACCTCGGAATTTTGGCAACATATTTAATTCTGTTTAGTACAACATGGATGTTAGAATCATATAATAAATTAAAACAGCACTCTAAGGAAACGCATAAATTCAACCCTTCGCTAACACCTTTGATGAATTTTTCCGGAGTTTTATTAGGACTAAGAGAAAGTAAAAATGCAATATTGTTTCTAAAAAATGACGCAAAATATTTTTACTAATTCCAAGATTAGCAATTAAATTTAACGATTTAGAAAATGCGATCAGTGTTCAAGCCTATATTATTATCAGATTGAAACTATTAGGATATATTAATCCCTTATCAGACTGCGAAGGTTATAAATAAGCAATCATTCGAATACAAGTACAAAGTTATATATTTTGAACTTAACTTATGGTGGAGTAAAACTTGAATCCCCAAGTTAACAATCATTCATCAAACTTTAATAATTAATTTGATAAATATCCCCATGGGGATATTCAAGCTTTTAAACTTGATACATATCTTGAAGACTGATTTAAGATAAAATCGAAATGGAATAGAATTAATGAATTTTTTTTTAAATCCATCCATTTATATATACAATTTTTATTTACTTCAGAGTGCACGTTTTATTCCAACTTGCATTGTTAGAAATATGAAGAAGGTGGAACGAGCATTATGAAGGAAGGTATAAACTTTATTTTACTTTCTCTTATCGCTGTAAGAGTAAGTATTGCAAACGGTGTCAAATTGTTTCTTAACGGATAAACTTGTTTTGAGGCTCCCTGAGTTAGGAAAAACTGTTTTTCAATGTATATGCTTTTGTGCGCTGCGCGTGCGTGCGTGCATGCGTGCGCGCGTGTGTGTGTGTGTGAGAGAGAGAGGGAGAGAGAATGAGTAAACAAAAAAACAATAAAATCTCAAAAGCAAAAATTGCAGGAGCTTAAACGGATATAATCTAACAATAATCGGAAGTGCGACTATACTTAATGATATCCCCCCCCACCCCAATATATCGCGATTTTCTTAAAAAAGCGGCTCTCTCAATATTTTCTTCAAACCTTTCCCAGAAAAATAAGACTGGACGAGCTTTCTTCTCTGAAGGATGAGGTCCTTCTAGTCTGGGTACCAGGTCATATGGGAATTTTTTGGGAATGAGGAAGTGGATAGGTTCACCAAATCAGGCGCCCTTCATTGGTCTCGAGCCTGCAGTAAGTGTGTCTTCTGGCTTCCAAACAGCTTCACAGCATTCATCCTTATGGATGAGCTCAGTTGGTGGTCGGCAGTCCAAGATGCTCATCGGGGGTCCGGACAGGGCTATTAGTGAAACGTTGCTGTGTCTTTGACGGAGATCTCTCAGGCATCTGGTTGGATACCTTACTGGACACTGTGGTTTAAGGAGACATCTCTACGTAATGGGGTTCATGCCGGATCCATTTTGTAGGGTTTGTGAGACAGACGAGGAAACACCCATCCATCTTATATGTTAGATTGCCTAGGTTGTGAGGAAATTAGGTTCAGGACCTTTGGTCGGAACAGAATGTCTGTGGGAGAGCTTAGCCAATTTCCCCTTGAGGTTATTGTCCGATTTGTTAGCACCGCGGTGAATCTTAAATGGATTAGACCCGGGGCTGAATATTTGTTCTAGAACTGGTTTGTTCTTGGTTTCCTTCAGGTAGCTATATGGGCCCAGTAGGCTTTGGATAGCGTAGGGTTTGGTCCGTTCTCACAGACTAACAATAACAATAATATATCCCAGAAAAATATACTCAAATAAAAGTGATCGATCTGCAACCATATAAACCGTATACATTCAAATTTAAAGAAATTACTTGCAGCTGTTTTTGAGAAAAAACGCAAAAAACCTAATAAGTGATACTTCCGGTTGAGGAATTTTAAATATGTCTTCCTAGCGGATCGCTAGGTAACTTGATGATACCTAAATGGATTATGAAGTTTTAAGGGGCAAATAAATTTTTTGGGGGGATGATAATCTCAGTTTAAGAAATAGTGTTAGCGGCCTCGTCTCAATTGAAAGAGCAACGACTGTAGAGTGAAAGAATGAGTGACCAACTTGATAGGAATTAATGTATACATACAATTCCAACTGGTAGTGATGGTGTAGTGGTTAGAGCTGCCGTCTTAGAGTAAAAGGTCTCAGGATCAAAACTTGGAATGTTTTAAAAATTTTTTCCTCGTAACCTCACCTCTCACCCTACTGCTGGTGATAGGGGAGGGGATTTGGTTCCGACGTTGATGACGTCAACTGTGCCAGAACTCCCTTTTCCCCCCTACATTGAACTGTGCAAGTTCTGTCACTGTTTTGATCACCAAAAATAGCAGGGTATCTCTGATTTTAATTTATCTTATTACTGCAAGAAGTATTGCGTTTGAAACCAAATAGATACTACGGTCGCGTTCGACACTAACATTTCGCTCAAAGTTCGTCCGCTTCAAGTCAGAACCGAGAGTGCTACATTACTGATTTTTTGTTTTCCCTAAGTTTTACAATTTTCTCAAAAAAAGACTCTAACCATTTTTTTAAATGCGGTGAAGTTGTTCGTGTCTGAGATTGTTCTCATGTGCCCCTTGGATAACCAACTAAACGAACAACATCAGTCGCTAGCGCAGCCTAGGTTCTTTTATATTAGGCAGCGCGAAGCAGAATGGCTGAATAGCCGAACAAGTAACTTGTCCAATTTCTTTTTACTGATCCTTTGATCACAGATATGTAAATTATTTATTTATTTTTTCTAAGATCACTGGCTGAAATTTTATAACATCTGAGATTATTGGCTGCTTCTGAGAGCCTTCTCTGTGCACTACTGGCCTCCGGGTCAGTGTTCTCTTGTTAAAGACAATTATTGTAGCACTTCCTCTTCATAAATAAGGGGAAGTAATTTTAGTTCAAAGTTTCAGAATTTAACAGACTTTATTGATACTTGATTTTAGGCAACAAAAAAAGAAATGTACATAATTCTAATTTCTGTTCTTCTGCTTTTGCGAGAAGTACTCAGAACTACATTTTCTTCCTGGATTTCATAAGAAAGAAGTAATGTAGGAATCATCTCCCGAATATTCTCGGAACTGATTTAGATTGTGTAAAACTAATTTATATAATGTTGGTTGAATTAATTCTAACTCATTGGAATTGTGTCATTACACTATTCTGGAAATCCTTGCATGTCTGAAAATTAAACCTAGAAAATGCAAAAAAAATCTACCGGTAGAAATATAGAATGTTCCACAGATCAAAGTAATGATCAACGTCAGCACTAAACCTAAAATCCTCTTTGTATGATCAATCTACTGTAAAATTCAAAACCCATTTAATACATTAATTAAATTATTATATTATTAAAATGGCCAGTATTTTTAGTAAATCTATTTTCTCCGGTGTTCTTGTCGTAAAATAAACTGAAATATAATTTTCTAACAATTTCCATGAATTTAATGAAATGAAAAAAAAGAAAAAAGAAGATACATTTCACTAAAAAAATTATAAAAATGAATTATATATATGATTAGTTAAAAGGAAATGATTAATTTCTGGAATTCATTTTTTTTTTTTTTTTTTTTTTATCCGAACTTTTTTTATTTTTCAAGATAATGCCATTTATCTTTAAACATTCCCTGATTAATGACCATCATAATAAAGTACATTTTTTTAAATTTTGAATAGTCAGAGAGAGTGAGAGATATATATGCATTAATTTCTGCCGACAACCACAGCTTATTAATGTGATTTATTTCGAGCTTGATTTGGGAAACTAAAAAAAAAACGATGAGATCGAAGTTCTTTATAAAGAAAAGTATTCGTCGCTACCAGTTCTCTGGTCTATCTAAATCGAAACGGTTACCCCTCTGAATGATCATCATTTCCTAACATTCCATTTTCATTTAGCTAATTAGTTCAGAAATAAATTGTACAAAAAAAACAAGAGTCTAGTATGAATTACTCATACCACTTTTTTCTTACTAAATTCTCAACTCCTAATTAACAAGTTTTCCCCGTGGAAATATTGCCACAAAAGTTGGAATTTTACAACTATAACTTTAAGAGTAACTGTACAATATGATTGAAGTGATATTTTAAAAGGAAAACTTACAGTTGAAGCAGCGAACAACTCAGAACTATATTAAAATAAATTTACTCAGAAAAATGTATATAAAAATGATAGAACTTATCAAAATTTTGAAATGTGTAATTATTTCAAGGAAAACATTAAAGTTTTTTTCAGAGAAAATGGTGAAAAACTTAAGCGAAATTTACAGTTTGTGATTTTAGCAACATGGTTACTTATTATCCTAAATTTTGCATAAGTGATGAAACATTATATTACAAAGATATGGCAATTACCGGAGAGAATCACCTCTCTAATTACCGTTCTATAAAACGCCCCACTTAAATAAATTTTCCCCCTGAAACATGATTCAGATAACAATGATAGAGCATAATTTTAAACAAAATCGGTACTACAGTTTTTCGATTTTAACTGAAACCTGCTCGGATTTACTGGTGTGGTGCTTAAATGGTTTATCAAGAAGTTAGGACATTACGCAATTTTTTTGCTTTTCACTTGTATGAATACATGGTGTCCCAAAGTATATGGATAACGACTTTTTCTCGGAAACTAAGATAACTAGAAAATACTAAAAAATACGTGGCCCCGTAGTTTTTTGTTAGAAAACCAAATTTAATTTGCAAATTTTTTTTGGTGCTTCGAAAAGCGAGATACAGGCACCAACTTCATTTTATCAAATGGGGAGGTGTGGTTTTTATTTAAGAAATAGATTACTCTATTTTTTGTAAGAAAAATTTCCTTGTACGGCTTTTTTCTTTGAGCGATATTTTACAAGTTATGAATGAAAACATGATTCCTATAAGAAATTT
Organism: Triatoma infestans; assembly: GCA_011037195.1. Lineage (NCBI taxonomy): Eukaryota > Metazoa > Arthropoda > Insecta > Hemiptera > Reduviidae > Triatoma > Triatoma infestans. The sequence continues at coordinate 11,885 of JAAEAF010004869.1, forward strand.
CAAAATGATATTATAACGGTTTTTTGATTGAATAAGAAGAAAAGTACTATTTTATTATGAATTTTATTCCTCATTAATTCCAGATCTTGCTCTTGATCTGGACTCCACCATTAGAGATGCATACACATGCTTTTTCCAGCCAATTGTACCTTACGACCAAAGAAATACATCTGTAATGGTGGAGGCCAGTTCGAGCAAGATCTGTAATTAATGAGGAGTAAAATTTATAATAAAATAGTACTTTTCTTCTTATTCAATCAAAAAACCGTTATAATATCATTTTGAAATTTCTTATAGGAATCATGTTTTCATTCATAACTTGTAAAATATCGCTCAAAGAAAAAAAAACGTTCAAGTAAATTTTTCTCATAAAAAATAGAGGAATCTATTTCTTAGATAAAAATCACACCTTCCCATTTGAAAAAATGAAGTTGGTGCCTGTATCACGCTTAGGAAAGCACCAAAATAAATTTGCAAATTAAATTTGGTTTTCTAACAAAAAACTGAGGGGACACGTATTATTAGTTTTTTCTAGCTATCTTATTTTCCGAGAAAAAGTCGTTATCCATATACCTTGGGACACTCTGGGGCAAAGTTAAAAGTCCCCGGTCTAGTAGTGAAAATGTTTTTTTTAATTTTAAAAATGCATTTATTTCTCAATGTAGTCTCCCTTTACGTCAATACACTTTGTCCAACGTTTCTCCAATAACTGGTTTTTTCGTCCCTGAAGTGCGATTCTGGAAAGTCTCTTAAATCCATTTACCGCTGCTATCACCTCTTCATTTGATCCAAAAGTTTTGCAGCCACAAATTTCTTAAATTTTGGGAATAGATGAAAGTCAGTGGGAGCCAAATCTGGCGATTAGGGAGGATGTTCCAACAATTCATACTTCAAATCGCTCAATTTTCCAATTGCCAAAGTGCCTTTATCAATGGCGGGTGCACAGTCCAGGTGAAAGAGGATTTTTGTTTTGTTTTGCTAACCAGGCCATTTCTCTCTAATTTTTTCATCTATCTGGTTAAGAAGATTTGCTTAGTATTGCCCATTAATTGTTTGACCCTTTGGCAGGTAGTCAATTAAAAAAAATCCCTTTGGAATTCCAAAAAACACTGTACCATTACCTTTCCATTATAGTCTCTGCTTTCTTCGGTGCAGAGCCACTGGCTTCTACCCACTACTTGGACGGTTGTTTTGACTCAGGTGTAAAGTAACCCACGTTTCATCCATCTTAACAAATCGGCGCAGAAAAATCAATTGGATTCTTCTTAAAACGGCACAATGATTCCTGAGAAACTCGATTTCTCATTTGGTTGTGATCAGTATTTAACAAATGCGGCACCCTTCTTGCACAAAGCTTACTCATACAGAGTTCTTTGTGTAAAATGTGCCGTACCCTTAACAGCCTTGCTATCTTATACACCTTTAATCATCGATCATCTAGAACCATATTGTGTATCTTCTCGATATTTTCTTCGATATATGCAGTTTTTGGCCGTCCTTCGCGTGGATCATCTCCAATGAATGTATGACCACGTTTAAACTCAGCTGCCAATTTTTTTTACTGTTAATAACGAAGGTGGAGACTCGTTATACAGTTTCACCATCTTTGGATTTCTGTTGGCGATAAACCATCCAAAACGAAGAAATTTATGACGGAACGACATTCAAGTTTATTCATTTTGTCAAAAACACGCTTACTTTAAGCAGCAATATAAAACAAAATATTTGTCTGATCAAATTCACATTTGGTATTTGCTTTTGCAACAAGTTTGCCAATATAACAAAACAGTAATTTCATTTGTAGCGGTGCCATCTATGGGTTTGGCCGAGAACTTTTCACTTCCTAGTATATATATGTATATCGCGAGAGAGAGAGCATGAGAAAGAAAAAAAAAGGCATATGTGTTTTTGTGTTATTGAAAATGTAATGGATCCAATCGCCCAGCAAGCTCGCCATACAAAAGCTAGACTCAATAGTTCCATTATCAACCGCATCAAGGCGCCACACAAGAGCCTCCAAGCACACGTCAACTACAGATTACATCCTGTGTCACGCCCATTATAATATATAAGCGGATGGGTTGCAACTTCGACAGCCAGTCTCTCACCTCAAAGCTTTGTCTAGCGTTAAAAGAAATTAAATAAAAGCCGACAATCTGGGCTTAATATCAAACTCCAGATAAACCTTGTACATCAGCTACAACTTTGAAGGGTTCATCAGCTAGCCTACACTAGCTCACCACCGTTAGAATTAGCAAGAGTTTTAACAGGTCACATCCTACTTCAAGCTACTTATATCCGCGTAGTGCTACCATTCATCATGCTAGCAATTATATCACCACTCTTTGCAAAGGTCACTATACCCTTCATAAACTCTAACCCTTCTTACTCAGCGTTGTTGTTTAAGTACAACAAGTAGTCAGTTCATGTGTACTTACTTTCACCATCATCATGTCTCAGTGAGAATGAAAGAAAGAGTCTAATTTCTAAAAAAAAAAAAAACTGCTTTTTCAATTTCAGAAAACCTTAAAAATTGTAGTTTCGAATGAAATCTTAATTTCAAAAATGTAACACATAGCCATCTTTTCCCTTTACAGCAAAGTGAGTGAAAGTTAAAATTGCACACATACGTACATCGTGAAAAAAGTATGTTCTGTTACATATATTAAACCAAAATTTACCTTTTCCAGTTTCATTTAGCAATATATTATTTGCAATATAACATCAATAACAATTTATTTCTCTGTACAATATTCACTGCGATGATTCTATTTATTATTACTGCAACATGGAACCAATATATACCCATATCAATTCACCTGTATCTAATTTATCGGCAATACAAAATTGTTCATCTGAAATTTCAGTTCTTTTATTAGAAATATATAAAAAATTCAGGCTTTCTATAATGGATGTTTAGATGGAGAGAATTTGTGAAGAGAAAAACTAAATTTTGCAGGGTTAGCAATGGGTTTTCCTGCGCTTTAAAAAACAATGAAGTCGAAATATGCTTGATACATCAGAGAAAGCATCGAGCGTTTCGTTTGGATTTTTTGATATGTAGACTAGTTGTTTGTTGTAGTAAGACCATAGGTGTTTTTTCTTTCTTAAATCTGTTTATGAGATTTTCTATTGCCGTCTGATTGGTTAAAGGGACATTATTGTTTGCACATTGATTTTTAATCGTGTCAAAATAAATCTTTGCGGGACCAGTTAATCTGAGTATTAAAATTTCCAATTTGTCCGCTTCAGACCAACCGGAGAGGACACTGTAATTATTAAGTTGGTCTATGAAGCTCGAATATCGCTATTGGGCGAATATAGGTAAATTATTTATCATTTATAGATTTCTAATATTCACAGGATTTGCCGTATTGCACTTATTTAAAAGATACGCGATTGCCTTATCGGCACTTTTTTTGCTGACCATCAATTGTATAAGTTGCCATTTTATTGATTTTTGATATAAGCATTCTTTTAAAACTAATAAATTACAATATAATGGACGAGTTAGTTTGAGAGAATTTAGATCTGGTTGATGAAATGAGAAGACTGAGTTAACACTGGTTAACTATGTATAATAATAATGAGACACAGTCTGCCCGGACTTTACAATAGAGAATGATTAATGTAGACTGGTATGAAAATGGCACGAAGTGGATGATGAACTATAGTGAACTATATTGAACTGTATTTTGAACTCTATCGAACTGTATCTAACTGTATCGATCTGTATTCCCATGGACTGTCCGTCGCTGTATTTATACAGTTTCTTCCACTCCAGTCTGAGAGAGTGGTTGGGTTTGTTTCTCTTCTCTTTACTCTCTTTGGTTGCTGTTACACTTTCTTTAAAAAAAAAAAAAAAATTATAAATTAAAAAACATAAAACTATTATTAAATAAAACATAGATTTATTTTTTAGATTTGATTGGTTTCTTGGAGTTTATAACCAATATTTGTCTTTTAAAATAAATTTGACAGGTTCACATGAAGAGAAACAAACAGTTTAACTATGTTAACATACTATTCTAGTTTGTCAACTATTTGATAGCCATTTATTGACTTCTACATATAACTCATACGTAATGATGTGTAATTTTTATTAATGTGGTTTGAGAATATTGAGGACTGCCACCATATTATAAAAAAAAAAAAGGTAACATTTTCTTTCAGGCTATTTTTTAGACAAATAGTGTTTGATAAATTGATTTATATTTCATAAAACAAGTAAATCAATAAAGAATAAATTAACAATCAAGATGGATAGCATGTCGTACAACATGTTTTCACCTTATTATTCCAAACCCAAAAATAACAAATATTTAAACGATAATGATAAGAAAACTGTTGTTTTCGTTATATCTAAGAGGAATTCTTAAAATCAGAACCAAATAAATTTTCTATGACAAAATAAATAATAAATAACTTTTATTTGTATAGTTCTACAAAAAAACAAAGAAATAGGATTATATTATACCTTTAAAATAAATAGAAAATAAATATTATTATCCGGTTTGGCATTTTATCCGTCATAGCATGCATATTTCTTATATTCCTGACTGGTTTCGGATTTTCATCCATCGTCAGAGCAATTTCTCCAAGTAAGTGTGGAAAGTTCATTTCAACAGCATGTTTCTGTTACACTCACACATGTTGATTTGTTGGTTATAATGTGCGGGAGGTTATAAGGTTATGTTGCATGTGTGTGTGTGTGTTTAATGACAAAATAGAATTACTATAAATTATGTTTAGACATAAGAAAATAGTGTATAATAAACAGCATGTTTTGAAAGATACTTTATAACTAAATTTCAATAATGGTGTTAAGTATGCTCAGTGTTTTATCAAGTAATCAAGTTTTATCAAGTTTTTAGGGAGGTGACGTTAAGAAATTTCAGGAGAGTACTATATTACTATAGTAATACTAATATAATGATTTCATTTTGCCATTAAACACAGACACATAGTAATAAATATAGTAAGTAGTATCACATAGTAAATTAGGATAGCGTGTTTCCGCGCTGCCTACTTGGGTTGTTGGAGGAGGGAGGGAGGGCATTAATTCCCGTGCAACCCCTTTCCTTGTTCGTACCGGGGGATCTTTAAAGACCGTACCTACCCATATTTGAGTTTAACCGGTCCCTTGTTGCAAGCAACGGGATCGTATGAAGGGATGTCACCACAATGGAAAGGCGGTTAGTGCAATACCTAAGCTTGGCAGAAGTGCCCTCCCGGGCATACCCCCGCTTGACCCATCTAAGGGCAGGTTGAGACTCTCAACCAGCGTGCAAAATCCACATAGTGGTCACACTTTACTCCCAGAAGCTAGACAAGGCACCCTCTAGCAGGGTCTGGTAAACCGAGCATACCCAGCAAATGCGCTTCCAGCTATGGGCTGGCACCGGGGTTTATTTTATATTGCGAGTGTCCTCCCGCTCAACCCATGACCGCAGGCATTGGAGTTGTTGGCTAAATCACGACCACTACGAATCCTACATCAATTGCAAGCAATTGGGTCAGAAAGTAGCTTGCGCCCGTAGTTCAGTATGTCAAATCTAACGAGCTAGCGTGGCTGATCGCACGCCCGATGAATCTAATGTCAATCTACTGGTTCCTGTCCATTGCCTCAAGCAAAGGGGTGCAGTGACCCAGGATACTTGCAGGCAACACTACAAGGGGAAAGGATGAGGATGGGTTGGGGTAGGGAATCCCCAACCTGGAGAGCCAGAGGCTGATTGCACCCCGAAGGATGGGCGATGGCGTCGCCACAGGCCAACCCCAAAATGTCTCTAGATGCAAGCGGATAAGGGAGTTGCGAGTAGATTTTAATGTCCGCACCAGGACCAGTACATAACTTATTAGAAGATACGACTTATCCAGAGCAGGATTTGCACCAGACATTAAAATGTCCATTTCTTAATTTTTCTTTAGCTCTTTTCCCCCTTCTCTTTTTAAAGTCGATGGGTTCTCTGGGCGGGTGTGAGCGGGGTGGGAGGAAAAAAAGTGAATCCGAAACCGGTCAGGAATATAAGAAATACGCATGCTACGACGGATAAAATACCAGGATGTTATACAGCATTGCTGGACCCATCCACATATTTGTAATGTTTTGGTGTGATGATGTGTATTTGTAATAAGTAGCACGAGCGTTTTCCTGAAAGGGCTTTATGTTTGTTTGAGATAGAGATAGAAGTATAAGCATAATTAAGAACACACTGGTAGATTAAATTAAATATATTATCTTTAAGAGAAATTAAGTACTTTGAATATCACAATAAATGCTTATAACAATTTCATATAACTTAATACTGGTATTATAGCTGAGATGTTTCCACCTTGATTTCTAGTACAAGTCTGTCCTTAAAACATCTCTTCTCTTTGTTCCTTCAATTCCTCCCCTGTGAGGAGAAGGGGTAGTACAATGCCATAATTGTTCTTGAACCGTACCAGTAACTGGACTTGTTATACCTGGCTTGCCCTTTTGCAAGGGAATGTCATATTTCTGATTTTTTTTTATAATTTAATTTAATTTCCAAGTTTCTTGCATCCATCACATATTCATCAATTGGGTAGGAGTTACTTTATTTTATTTTTTGAATTATTTCTTTTTTTATTTTGTTCCTTTAATTATCTTTTCTGATGCACTTTATAAATTACGGAATTAAAGAGATAGGAGAAAGCTTATTCACACATCACACTTCCTCACACATAACTGTGCTCATTCTGTGTAATTTCCTATTCCGCGCTATCTAGGCCAGGTCACTCCCCAACAAGTCCCATCTTCATTTCATTATCCCAATCACTTTGTGGACGGACGCCTTCGATCTCTTTTCCACTCTCTTGGTGACCATTCTCTTATTACATCCACTTTCCATTTCTCTTGGCCCATCTCTTATTATATGGCCTGCGCATTTCTAATTCTTTTTAAATATCCTTGTTATTACTTCTGTAAACCCAATTTGGTTTTTTATCCATATATTCTTTTTTTCTGTCCCTTCTGTAAATCTCTCCATATTCCTGACTGTAGTTCTCAATGGTTATTCTTCAGATGATCCTCAGCGTAAATAAAAGCACATGAAAAGCTGCACATTAGATGAAAGCCACGCAATTGTTGATCACCAAGTCCATTGATACGCCCAGTAGGCTGGAAACTGATTCTTCATTTATAAACAGTTTATGGGATTCGCAATTAGCCCAATAAAGAAAGCATTCTTTTATCAGAATCAATCAATCCAATCGATTTTAATCTCTTTTCCTATCCAATTTAGTTTGTTTAAAAATTTTCCTGAGGATTAGGGTGAAAATCTTGGGCGAGTTGACCTCTCCTTGCCGCATTCCCTTCTTAGTTTGATTTACATCGAAGGATTTCCTTCTAAATCCATTGATTTCCTGTATATTTCCTTTATCCGTAATTTAACTATCCGTTGTTCAATGTTTTTCCCTAATAATATTAGGTTTATGGCATTTTTTTTTTTTAACTAAATCAAATCTGTTCTGAGAAGGTATAAAACATTTTTATAATCGTTAGATTTTCTTTACTGTCTTATCGTGAAAATATGGTCGATGGTAGAGAATAGATCCAAAGCCCAGCCTGGTCCATTGAAAGATATTGATCCAGTTGCTTTTTCAATCTAATGAAGAGAATTTTCATGAAGAGTTCGTATGTAGCAGACAGTAGACTCTTAGGTCTATAATTGACTGTCTTTTCGGTCTCCTTTATTGAACAACATAATAAGTTTGCTGCCACACCCTCTCTTCAGGTAAACTCTATTTTCTCTAGCAGTTCATTAAATAGCCTTGCCAAAAGAAAAACCTACTGCCTTGCCTATCTTCATCCGCAAAGTTAACTTTTTCTTGTAAAGTTATTACTTCCAATTTTTGATTTATTTCTAACTCAGACAGGCCTACAGAATTAGTTCAGTCAACCTAATAAAGTTCAGCGAAAAATGGTTTAATTCTACGTAAAGTGGTTAACTTGTCTCTGAGTTCTTCAACCTTTTTAACAAGAACAGACATCAATTGATTCTTTTCATTCGTCTGGCTCTTTAATTTTCCTCCACATCCTAAAGCTTGTAGCAAATAATTAATTTTGTTTTCTTGCAGCCATATGGTTAAATCTTGTTTAATTGCTCTGCATATTTCTATATATCCGAATGAATTGGTTTTAGTTTCTTCCATTTCCTTCGTTTCTCTAACATTCTCCTAAGTTTGTTCGGGAGTTTTCTAAAATTATATGTATGCATGGAACTATTGAGTGCAGATTTTATGTGCCGATTTGGATGGTGATTTGTACCATAACATATCGGAAAATACTGTATCATAGTGACTTTGCAATAAGATGGGTTTGTAAAATGAATTTTTATTGCTGATAGTGTATTTGTAGTAGTGTAGTGGTAGCTTGTGGTGTGAGCGGTTTTGTAAAGGGCTTGCGGTATGTTCAAAGAGAAGATAAGTAATAAGAAATATTAAGAAAACACTGGTAGATTAACTTAAATATATTCTTTAAAGATATTTAAATGGTATTCAATAACACAGCAATATGCTTATTAATTTACTGAAATTAGTTGGAATAAACTCTTATGTTATAACTTAAACTGCCACTGAGTCTAAGAGAGCGAAAAACAAGTGTACTGCTTGAATGTCTGTTTTAGAGGCTATTGAAAGAATGTCTTCTAATCGTTCGTTCAAATCTTCCCCTGTGAGAAGAAGGGGTACACAATGCTATCAAGGTTCATGAACTCTAAAAGACAGTGGTGGTCTTCTATCTGAGTGTACCCTTTTGCCAACAAGCTCACATTTTTCTCATAATTTTCTTAAATTAAAATAGATATAATTTCTTGCATCCATCACAAAAACAATACCTTAGGGTTTTGGTATAATTTTGGAGAACGATTAATCAAAATATGGATAAGTTCTTTGTTGAAGGTAAACAAGATAACATTTTCTATCCAACAGCTTGTCAGTAACTTCAATAGAGAAAATTGTGAAATGGATTATAGTTTCTCAAACTGTCGATCCAGTTATTGTTCGCGTTTCTTCTTTCAATCTTAAAAACAGTAGTAGAATTTGATTGTGTAAATACCCCCTCCCATTTTGACCCTTCCTCCCCTATGGCGTGACCATTAACAAAGTCATTTTTAATAAATTTTAAGGCCACAAAGTTACTTATTGCTCTACGAGACGAGAATGACAATGTAAATTGCTATTTTAAGTGAAAACCTCACATGATCAAAAAAGAGTGTAATGGAATCGTTTGATGTGTGATTCCTGGAGTAGCAGATGTCTTGAAGAGGGCGGAAGTTAGTTGAGAGATTTTGGGAAGTTAGTGCTCGAATAATTAAACGGTTTATATAAAAATAACTATAATTGAACAATACTTGAACGTTAGAAATGGTAACTAATAATTATAATAAAATACTTAGTAATAAATAGAAGATAAATTAGAATGATAAAATAACTAACTAAGATGCACAACTAAGGGAATGATAAGTTTGAATATAACCGTGTATAGTAATTTGCCGTTTGTGTATAAAGACGTGCTCGTTTGGTCGTAGATGATATAATAATCATCTCGTCGTATATCATAAAGTTTATATATTAGTGTTGGCCACACTCACACCAAGACATCTGTCCTAGTGTGCGACCATGTGCGACCTTCGTAGTTTGCTGACCTTATTCGGTGCTTGCTTTTTGATGTACAGTATTGATGAAAAGGCTTTGTTAATCGTTTGTTTGGCCACGGCTGTCTTGAAGCCGGCGGCCAACTAGGTCGCAGGTTTTATTACTGCACTCTTTGTTAAGGTGGCAGCTGGCTGGAACCACTAGTTGTAAATTATTGTTTCTTTGGTGTTTGACTTGGCAAAGTCATTGAAAAAGAGTTTGGTTTATGGATCTTTGGGTGTGGAATACTACAAAACATCATAGAATCTTTTTCCGTGATAGTCTGCTTCATTTTAAGATTAATGACCGGTTTTGAGGGCGATAGTAAAACTTCAGGGAGCTTTAGTAGAGTTTCACTCTCATATCGTCTTTATTAAAAGAACCTAAACATGGAGGAACACCCGAAACCGGTTGGTGATCACAAAATGAAACAGGTTATGATGGAAAACTTTTCTGACAAATATTATTCCTTTGATTTTATTTTTTGTGTATTCGGTAAAAACAATCATCAAAAGAAGCTCGCTTCGTTCTTAGCAAAATAGCAAAATTACGTATTTTTGCAGAAAACAATAGTTAATAGGTTGGTTGAATATTTAGTAATCATGTTGGTGGACATTATAACCTGGGAATAATCCTGGAATAGAAATCAACTTTAGTTTCACATAACCTGGGGGTAATGATTTATAAATCCATGGATTACTTGTTCACACATTAATATTGTTGACTATTAAACTCCACTGAAATTGATCCCCTTCCCCCTCCCAACATAAACATTTTAATATGATGAACAATTCCACATTGCCCTTTGTCCAAACACACAACATGACTGTTCTAATTAAAACGGTAAATGAAATTTTCATTGTTTGTACATTATACAATCATGTCCCCCCCCCCCCCCCCAGGAAAATTGTCATTTTCTTGTTGGCCATGGGTTCGTTTTTAATGCATTTTATGATTTCTAAATTGTATAGTAAAGGGATGGTAATCACTTTAAAAAATCACACGACATTTTTATTAATTTTTTTTTTGTTTTGCATATAAATATAAATCAAGTAAGATACATATTAATTCATTGCACATGCGTTACTATTTATTTATTTATTTATTTATTTATTTATTTATTTTTCATCACCTGAAAATAAAAGAAAATTTTTGTAATGAAAACTAAGTCTGTTTTTATTATTTATGACACTTGAGAGCACAGCTTCTCCACATAAGGGGGCCCATGAAATGTCGGTTGGGGAACAAATAAGATATTAACAAATCTGGTGTGAAACACTCACACAACTTTCTCTTACTCCAGTTCTCAAAATTATAATTGACAAATTTTATACTTTGTGTACCAAATTTAATGAAATTCATCTAAAACTGAAAAAACTGTTCAGTAAAAGCGCACTTCCAGTTTACTAATTTTCTTGAAACTCAGAATTTTTTCTATTTATCTCTATTTAGAATCTATTTATTTCTAATTAAGTTTGTTTGGATGATAGAATTGTATAATCAACTATGATAGCACTTTAGTGAAAAACATAACCCCACCTCTCCTCTAAAAGTGCCCTTAAATGAATTTTTCCAGAGAAATGTTTTAAATAAAAGTTGTAGATCTTTGTATGTGTAGTTAATATAAGAAGTTTCAAAAATATTGTCTGATCCATTTTTAAGAAAATCGTGAAAAAAGAAAAAAATCATTTAGTAAAGTGGTAAAGTAAACGCACTTCCGGTCATCCAGTTTTTCACACTCGGAATTTCAACAACACATTTAATTCTAATTAACATTATTTAGATGACAGAATTGTATAGTAAACTGAAATAGCACTTTAGGAGAAAATCTAACTCTACCCCTTGCCCAAAAGTGCCCTTAAATGAATTTTACCAGAGAAGTATTACAAATAAAAGTTGTACATCGTAGTATGTGTAATAGATAGCGGAAATTCGAAGAAAATCGTCAGAGCTATTTTTGAGAAAATCGTGAAAAAGTGAAAAAAACATTCTGTAAAGTGGTACTTCCGGTTGAGGAATTTTGACAGATAACGTACTGTCGGTTTCCATGGTGATACCTACATGGAATATCAAGTTTGAACTTTCTAGGATTTTTCGTTTTTGAGCTATGTTGTTCACATACATACATACATACATACACACACACACACAAACAGACCATTTGCTAAAAACCATTTTTTTTGACACAGGGACCTCAAAACGGATATTTCCGGTGAAAACTCGATATCGAAAATTTGACACGATTACAATATTTCTTCGTACTAGGAGTCAAAGAAAGTAATACGATTGATTGAGAATTAATAGTAAGGGAAACGTGGCTGATGACGTAGCATATTGGCGAATTAGGATGATTTTTTGCTGCATGCAAGCCATTGCTCCATTTACATTTATCCTAATGTCATAAAAGCAGCGCAATCCTTTTTTTCTCTACAAGAAAATAATATTAAAAGTAGTCTTGCTATGGTTTTCGCATAATTGATTTAACAAAAATAACGTCTTGAGGTTAATAAATTACAACAGCATACAACGTAATAATATTTTGTAAGCCTTCAGTAATGGCATAATTCTCAAGGAAGCACTGAGTCTTCGGATCGTTTTCAAGGGAGTCGCAACGCGAAAATGATTGAGAACCACTGTCATAGGGGACCTGCAAAGGTATGGATTCGTGCTATTTGTTTAGCGTACCCAAAGGCAAATCTATCAATCACAAACATATAAATCAATTACCACAAACATACGTACAACACTCACTTTACTTCTAATTGAATATTCCTATTATTTTACAGACCACTGTTATAACAACGTTGACATGACAGGAAGTCACAACAGATCTTCTAGGTTTTGCCTTTGTAAGAGCTTTCTCTTTGTTCGCTCAATCTCATTATATAAATATCAATATTTCACAATGAATATGTTAAATAAGATTCGTCATTTAGTAGTTGAAAGTGCGTGTTAATATAATTAAGAGTTGGATAATATTTTATAATTAGCCACTTCATATTTATTACATTTAGTGGGAGCTAATTCTTTCTCAAGGATTAACTTCAAGTTTGCTTTAGTTCAACAACCTTCCATGCAAAATAATCCTCTATTTTCTAATAACAAAAACAATGATACATGATACATAATTCATTTGCTTATTAATTAATGTCATATTCATTCAACTAAATTTATATTCCAACAACATTTCTCTGGGAAATTAATGATATCCTTCCTTCCTTTTTATGAAGGATGATGCTAGTTTTCTTAATATATTTCCGGTCTGTCCTTCTTTATTGGACTCTATTGAAGTTTTCTTTCCTACCTTATTAACAAGGAAATTATGGAAACTTAGTAATCCTCAAAATTCAATAAAATTAACCCTTTCTGTTGTATTATGTTATGTTTATTAACTATCCCCACTATAAATAAGTAGGTCTAGTATTAATTCCCCCCACTCTCACTATAGTTGTAAGAACAGCAAGCAGTTAATAAATAAGATTCAAGTAGAGTAATTCTTTTCCTTTTTGCCTTAAAACACGACTACAACATGGCGCAGTCGGTTTAGTAGTGTTTTGTTTAGTGTACATCAGTGAGAATAACAGTAAAAGTGACATTAACAATAATAAAATTAATAGTAAAAATAAAATAAAATTAACGTAAAAATAAAATAAAGATTAGAAAATAAAAATACATGTCGGTAAAATGTCATCAATTGGCTGTTTCATACCACCGGCTCCATTAAGTGTTGAAGGTAACCTTGTTGAAAATTGGAAAAAATTCCGTGGTGACTTGGAAATTTTCTTAAAGGCATCAAGAATAGTGGAAACAGCTCCAGCGGGTCGACTTACAGCCATCCTTCTCAACTTTATTGGTGAGAAAGGAAAAGAGCTATATAATACCTTTCAATTTGAAAAAGGACAATCTGAAAATTTTGAAATTGTTGTTGCGAAATTTGAGGAGTATGTGAGCCCTCAGAAAAATCTGCTAGTATGCAGTTTTCGATTTAACAGCCGAAAGCAAAAGGAACAGGAACCTTTTGACGATTTTATAACAGCCCTAAAAAAATTATTAAAAGACTGTGACTACGGTCAGCTGGAAGATAGATTGCTTTTGGACAAAATAGTCCAGGGTGTCTGTGATGACAGGCTAAGAGAAAGATATCTACAGGAAAAGACGCTAACATTGGAGAGGGCGATTGAACTGGGGAGAACTGCAGCTTTAAGTAGAGAGCAGGCAGCCGAGATGAAGCCAACCGAAGTTGATAGAGTTGTAAGCAGGAAGCAGCTTGAGCACACAAGGAAGACAAGGATGAATAATACTAAAGGTAGAAATTTTAATAAAAATAATAATGAGAAAATAAAAGTATATAATGAGAAAAAATTTGATAATAATACATATAAATGTAAAAAATGTGGTAGTATACATTCAAAATTTAATTGTCCGGCGTTTGGAAAAAGATGCATGGTTTGTGGAAAATGTAATCATTTTAAAATTGGTTGTTTTGCAAATAAAAAAGTAAAATCTGTTAATGAATTAGAAAATGAGGAATTTGAAGAAAATAGAGAATTAATTGTAGATTTAGTAAATAAAGTTAACAAAATTAATAAAGTTAAGAAGGGTTATGATGGTCAGTGGACTCAAATATTAAAATTCTCTAATAATAATTTAATAAATTTCAAGTTAGACACAGGTTCTGACGTAAGCATAATCCCCTTAAGTTTATTAGGTAAAAATAATGTAAATAATATGAATAAACTTAAAACTTTTTGTTTACAAACATTTGATGGGAACAAACTAGAGACAATGGGGTGCATAAAGCTTGCTTGTTTTGTAGATAATCAGAAACATGAATTGGAATTTGTTGTTGTTGATGATAGGAAAAATCAAACGTTAAAACCAGTATTGGGTAGAAAAGATTGTTTGAACTTAGGACTAGTCTCTAGGAGAATAGTAAATATTGATGAGTTACAAATAAAGGGGTTAAATAGTAAAGCAGACTTTATTGATAAAAATAGTGATTTGTTTGTTGGAACGGGCTCGTTTCCTGGTTTATGCACAATTGAAATTAAAAAAAATGCTGTGCCTGTAATAAGACCCCCTCGAAGAATTCCTTTTAAAATAAAAGATAAATTGAAAGACAAATTAAACGATTTAAAAAATAGAGATATAATAGAGCGCTGTGAACCAAAGAGTTGGGTAAATAATTTAGTTATTGTGGAAAAGTCGGACGGGTCTCTGAGGTTGTGCATTGACCCCCAAGAATTGAACAAAGTAATAATAAAAAGAGATGTAGTTTTAATGCCAACAATTGAGGAAATTTCGGCAAAACTTTCAGGTGCCAAGATATTTTCTGTATTAGACCTGAAAGACGGGTTTTATCATATTAATTTAGACTCTGAATCAAGCAATTTATGTACGTTCTCCACGCCTTTTGGGTGCTACAAATTTAGAAGATTGCCATTTGGGTTGTGTTGCGCTCCTGAAATTTTTCAGAAAAGAAATGTAGAGATTTTTAGAGGAATAGAGGGAATAATTATTTATTTTGACGACATTTTAATTTATGCCAATTCGGAAAAGGAACACGACAAAATTTTAAGTAAAGTAGTGTCTCGGGCCAGGGAGCAAAATGTAAAATTTAATAAAAATAAATTGCAGTTTAAAGTAAAAGAGGTACAATATTTTGGCCATGTTTTTAGCCAGGAAGGTATGAACCCTTGCAGGGAACACATACTGGCAATTCAAAATATAAGGGAGCCTTCTAATGTAAAAGACCTACAGAAAATTCTAGGCACAATTAATTACTTAAGAAAATTTATTCCTAACTTAGCTACTAAAACGGCACCGTTGCGGGAATTACTGAGAAAAAATGTAACTTGGCAGTGGTTGCCTGGTCATACGGAAATCTTAAAAGAAATAAAAAGAATAATTTTAGATGTACCTACCTTAAAAAATTTCGACGAAAAAAACCCATATCCTTGCAGTGTGATGCATCAGGGACCGGGTTAGGTTGCTGCTTAATGCAATTGGGCAAACCTATTTGTTATGCATCTAGATCATTAACGAAAGCGGAAATGAATTTTGCTCAGATTGAGAAGGAGTTTTTAGCAATTTTATTTGCTACTAAAAAATTCCATCATTATATATATGGCAGAGATGATATAGAAATATTTACTGACCACAAACCGCTGGTAACAATGATGCGTAAACCAATCGTTTCAATTCCTTCAGCTAGGTTACAAAGAATAAGGCTTAAATTGTTTAAATATAAAATAAATTTAAAATATATCCCGGGTAAATTAATGCACATATCTGATACTCTTTCCCGATATAGTCCACAAGAAATACCTGATAATGACGATTTTTTAAATGAATTAGTTCACACAGTGACGGCTAGTCCAAACATAAAATTGTCTCATAATAAAACGAAGGACATTGCTGAAGCTACTAAGGCCGATAAAACACTAAATAAGGTTATGGAATGTTATATTAGAGGCTGGCCAAATAATACGGAAAATTTGAGTTCGGAGTTAAAACAGTTTTATAATTTGAGACACGATATTATTGTTAGTTCCGAAGGACTAATATTTGTTAACAACAGGCTGTTAGTACCTCCGAAATTTAGAGGTGAAATATTGGGGAAGCTTCATGAGGGCCATTTCGGCATTACTAAAACTCAACAACTGGCAAGAATTCATGTTTATTGGCCCGGTATAACGAATGATATAAAAAACACAATCTTAAAGTGTCAAATTTGTGCCAGGTATAGAAATAATAATATTAAGGAGCCCCTCGTTCCTCATGAAGTACCCGGCTACCCATTTCTAAAAGTAGGGGTGGACATCCTGGATTTTGGAGTGAATTCATATCTAGTGTTGTTCGATTACTATTCCAAGTGGCTTGAATTAAGGCGATTGAAATCAAAAAATTCAGGCCAAGTGATAAAATGTTTAAAAAAAATTTTCTCTACTTTTGGTGTCCCCGAAATAGTTGTCGCGGATAATATGCCGTTTGGCTCTATTGAATGCAAAGATTTTGCAAAGGATTGGAATTTTCAATTCCATTACTCTAGCCCTAGGTACCCAAGGTCAAATGGAATGGCCGAGAGGGGGGTACAAATTTCAAAAAAAATACTAAAAAAAAAAAAAAAAAAAAAAAAAAAAAAAAAAAACGAAAAAAAAAAAAAAAACAAAAACGGGGAAATTCTATTGTAAGTTGTAAGAAAATGCTTTGGTTTGATCAAGAAGTTAATTAAATACTAGTTCCCAAATAAAGTGTACTATCAAATTGTGAAATAAGATAGTGTATATTTCATTAATTGTTTGTTAATAGGGGAGATGTTGTATTATGTTATGTTTATTAACTATCCCCACTATAAATAAGTAGGTCTAGTATTAATTCCCCCCACTCTCACTATAGTTGTAAGAACAGCAAGCAGTTAATAAATAAGATTCAAGTAGAGTAATTCTTTTCCTTTTTGCCTTAAAACACGACTACAACACTTTCTTTATACCTTTTTAGATATTGGAAGTGTATAAATGGAATAAAGGGAATGGATCAAAAGCCAAGCGCAATGCTATCTATTGCGTCCACCTTCCTTAGATGTGTCAATGATAGTCGTAGTTTACATAAAGTGTATAATATGTTGAGCTTAGATTTAGCCTTTAGATACGCTAATCCTTTATATTTGCACAGTCAATTATCTCTGCAGGTGTTTGTGTGTGTGTGTGTATCTCAGTTCTTTGATAGGAAGATAGTGAAAAACTAAATCTCCGCTTCAATGGTTATAAGATAGCTTTCTCATGAATTCTTAGATATTGAGGGATCTCAGGAATCAAAAAAAAAGCTGATTACTTAGTGATGAAAGATTGTGCTAAGCCTACACCCAATGAGCCCATGACTTTCGAATAATTAAGCAGTCATCAGACAAGCAACTTGGTAACCTGCTACAAAGCAAAAACCGAAAGAAAGAATTGAGGAAGATGCTTTTAAAAGCGAAAATACCTCCAGATCTACCTCTTAAAGTACATATGGCCATAATTTTTTGCCTTTATAACAGTTCCATGACTGTCTGTGCAAATATCTTCATTGGAATTGACGTGCCAGGCTTAGCAGATAGCCCTTTGTGCACTTCTGGGCTAGACAGTTCACCGACAGTACTCCGCAAATGTAATGGTCTTAGTGATTCACAAAGGTACAATCAGGACCTGATTATATCCCACGAATCTACTCTATATTGGACTGCCCGAAACAGAATCTATTTGCTCCATATTGTTGTAGGTGTAGGATAGAAGGAAAAGAAAGACTGGGATACCTTCAGAGACGTTAAGCACACCTGATCAATACCCCATAGGGAAAATGTCTAATGGCATATTGAAGGGCCCACTTTCTTAATGTTTTGTTCTAGACATATTTATATAATAAATTTTTAAAATCTTTTTTCTAAACAGTTCAATATGTAGTTGGATCCGCAGTGCTGAATTATTGTCCGTCGTAGCAGGCTTCTTTTTGTTGTTTTTGACCGCTTTCGGAATCTCATCCATTGTCAGAGTAAGGCTTTCAGGTTCGTGTAGAAAGTTGACATCAACTTTAAAATTTCCGTCACGCCCTGCACTGATTTATTCTTTGCTTGCGGGAAATTAGATTAGTACGTATTCATGTGTATGATAAAGAAAAAGAATTTATAAAAATTATATTAAAAACTAAATATTATAATTAAATTCTCAATTTTACTCGTACAATATATATAGTTATATACTCGCTAAAAAATATTTAAATTAAATTAATATTCTAGAAAAGTAATTTCAGCAATATTGTGCAACAAATATTTGAAAAAGACAATAAAAGATTTGTATTAAAATGCCAATTCCATTGCCTACCAACATGAACTTGAAAAATTAATTGAATTGAAGATGGGGAGTTCATTCAGTAAATTATTCAGTTTATTTTCCCTTTCTTTTAAGACTTCTTGAATTATCAATGTAGTTTTACGTGATTAAAATCAATGCTGATTTTTTTTTTTAATTAGAAATAAGATGTGAAACAAAGGTCCAGTAAGCGTCAATGTATTCTGTACATGTAGGTAGGTACTCGTATAAGTGTTTAAAATATGAGGAAAACCATGCAAATACTTTTTGGAACAAACATCTTTTGTAACTTAAATTATTATCAAGTTTTTATTAATTATTTGTAAATTAATAATCTATCAATATTTTTAAACCTCTTTAAACCAAAAATAATGCTGTAATGGGAAAATATATTCTACACCGACCAATAACTCGGTCATGGTAAGAAATCATATGGTATGATTGCGTGACACAAAGCTCCGTATTAAATGTCCGTTTCAATGACAAATGGTTCCATGATTGACTGAAATGGTACTTTACGTCAAGTCGATCCACAAATTCTTCTTTGCCGTTACGTAAAATTTAAATGAAACTTTTACACCATATTTCTTTGCTACAATTTAATATTCTGGTGAATTTATTTTCAATTTGGAATATTACCAAAATTTTTAGTGACTTTCTCATTATATAAATATAAATCCTAAACTGCAGTAAACAACGGGCATTGAAATGTGATCTCCTAAAGCCCAATCCCTCTAAAATTAATTTGGGGTGGAGGATTCTCTAATAAAATAAAATAGTGTCATATAAAGTGATATTTCTATACTAGGTGCAGTTAGTATATCAATATTAAAGAAGCTCATTTGGGACGTTATAAATAAAATTGCTGAAAACTGCAAGAACCATTTCGTAAGGCTGCACTTTAAATTCAACTGTAGGTAAACATGTAATGCTTATAAATATTATAAACGAGGCCCCACTGGGGAATCCTGGTTCACGGATGGATCCAGAATGGCCTGCGGAAGTGGAGCCGGAGTATATGGGGTCAAACCGGAGGTACTCATTGAGAGGCCTCTCAGCCTGTAACTCCACGGTATTCCAGGCTGAGGTATATGCTATAAAGATCTGTGCTTTGGAGAATTTACGAATGGACCCTAGGAATAGTGAGATATGCATCTTCTCGGATAGCCAGGCAGCTCTGAAGGCTCTTGGGGCCTTCAGAATCACTTCTTCCGTAATTAGGGAGTGTAGAGACTCTCTGGAGTTGCTTTTCCGGCACAATAAAATGAGACTGGTATGGGTGCCGGGACCATATGGGATAAAAGGTAATGACCTAGCCGACCAACTTGCCAAGAATGGAGCGAACTTTCCATTCTGTGGGCCGGAACCTGTTCTGGGGATAGCCAAAAGCCAAAAGTATGGCGAGGGCGTCTCTGAGGGAATGGACCCCGGAGAGAACATAGTCGCCATTGGAGGCTAAGCACTGGGGCAAAACACGGCAAAATGGTTATGCTAGGTCTGTGTAAGAGAAGAACCAGAGAATCCACAAGAGAATGCAGAGAATGCACAAGGTAGGGTTAATTTAGAGCAGACAGCCTCTCATCAGTTGTTTAATTCTGTCTCAATCGGTAGATTTCGGTACGATACCTTTTCAGGTGAGACCAGAGGATATCGTACTGCAAAAAGGACTGGTGGGGACCTCATGAAGAGGGTGTTTCCTCTACTAGACATTAGGGGATTGGCACAATAAGCCTCAAATGGGCAGGCTGCAGTGTCTGGGTTGCAGTCTCCTCCCTGCGTCATTCTAATTCTATTAATATTATATATATATATATTGTTTAATCACATAATATACTGAAGTAGTTCTTTAGAGCAGTGGTTCTTAACCTAAAGTACGCGTACCCCTGAGGATAGCTTGGGAGAATGCAAAAATTATATTGATAATGGCGAAAAACGGCAAAAAAAGGGATTATTACATTACACCCGTTCATTTATGGAAAGCTACATTTCAATATATTATTTCAATATTTAGCAGAATATTAACGACAAATTTTATCCACAAAAATATTTCTTTAAATAAATTTAATAATGAGAACAATATATTGTTGAAATTACAAGTCTAATTATGTTAATCTTCATTATTTGAACCTGATATTATAAAAACTAGGATCCATAAAACAAGACAGAAGGATCACATTAAAATTATTAAGAGCCATATTGGACGATTTGCATAGAAAATGATGAATAACTGTTATTTTAATGTTGATGAATAATTATTGTACTTTCATTAAAATTTAATGGGGGCGGGGGTTATATTTTTTTTAAAATATTACTTTTTATTTGTAAGAAAAAAAAGAAACTAAAATGACGTGTAAAGTAGAAAATAAAAACCTATAAATTTCATTAGATTTATTTAATTATTTATTTAGCTAATCTTTTTTTTTTTAATTTTTTAGGGATAAGTAGGGGGTACGGGAAACGGGGGGTACTCATAATGAAAATGATCCGGGAGAAAAAAAAAAGTTGGGAAACTCTGCCTTCGAGGAAAGCTTTACGTTACCCTTCCCCTCAAAACCCCCAAAAATGAATTTTTCCTGAAATCTGAATCCTAGAGCTGCTTGTACGTAGTGTATATTACAAATTTCAAAGAAAACCATTGGAGCCTTTTCTGTGAAAAATCGGTAAAAAACTAAAAAGATAAAATGGCAACTATCCGGGCTATCAAGTTCAGTGGCCAAAATCAGTTTCCTTTCCTAACCCATTTAAATGATAACAAAAACATGTATTTCCATTGAAAACTCAACTTCGAATCTTTGATACGATCTCAAAACTTTTTCTTACAGTAGTAAGAGAAAGATTTTATTTTATTTTACTTATTTGTTTCATTATAGATTAATAGATTTTTTTATGTATTTCAGTTATTAGCCTTGTTACGTTGTCTCAGATCGGCTGTTTTGAAATGTTATGTTCGTGATTATGATATTAATAAACTTTGCATAATTTGTGGATATCTATTATAATGTAGAATTAATAAATGAATCAATATAGAGCTAAAAATGTGTCATCCCTTTCTGTATTTTCTTAATAAAACCTGTGCCACAAATTAAGAGTCTCCCTTAATCTTCATAAGTGTAGTTTACCTGAACAATGATTGTTAACATAAATTAAGTTAAATTTTCAGGCATTTATATTCGGTAAAAAAAAAAAAAAAAAAAAAAAAAAAAAAATCATGTTTTCATCGATTTTGTTTATAAACAGTTTCCACAATCTTGATATATTAACGGCACGTGAATTAATTTCGGTGTTTTTTTTTCTTTTTTTTTTTGAGGAGTTTACGCTTTTAAATGAAGTTATGCTTCAATAACACGAAGAATATCTCTCTAATGCTTTCCAACTCTGTGAATCTAATCACAACAACTGCCAAATTTACGCTATGCTAATAAATGGGCCTTCTTAAAGCCTGGTACTTTCTTCCTTCCAGTTTTGCATGAAGTCTTTAACTTTCGGTTTTAGAATAGTTAGGCGCAATTTGAACGGAAATATTTATAACATTTTTAATTGATGCATTTGTAAATTAATTAATTCACAGTAAGAAATTCTGGTCTCTTAAAACAATTATGAAGGCTAACATAAAAAACGCTTCAATACTAGCATTCTCCCTGTATTGACATACGGATATCAGACATGGTCAACCACTAAAGCGCAGGAAAGGAAGATAGAAGTTTGGCAAAAGAGCATTGAACGAAGTATGCTGAATGTGAAAAGAAGTGATAGAATGAGAAATGAGACTATTAGAAAGGTAACTTCAGTGAGGGATGCAGCGGGATTTACCAGAAAGATGAAGTGGGAATGGGCTGGTCACGTAGCTAGAAGAGACAACAAACGCTGAACCAAAATTTTAACAGAATGGACACCTTTAGGTAGGAAGCGGAATAAAGGTAGGCCATTAAACAGGTGGTCAGATGAGATTAACATGGAAGAAGGAGTCAATTGGATGAGGAAAGCTCGGGACTGGGAATACTGAACCAAGAAGAGTGAACAGATAGAAGCGAAGGCATTGAACACCCAGTTTTTTTTTTTTTGGTAAGGGGGGCCAACGCACTGCGACCTTGATCAGGTCTATTGTGCGATGCCCCCTGGGTGCCACAGGCCTGCCCATAGCACCCGAACGGATGTCCAATTGAATATCCGTTCTACAACACCTCCATCAGTTAAGATCCCTGAGGAATCCTAATACCCTGACGGGCTCTAGAGAGGGTATGTCTCCCTCCTCCACCTGGTAGCTGCCCAGGTTCCTAAACCTTCTCTGAGTGGCAGCCTCGCAGTCTGTTAGGAGATGTAGTGGAGTTTCCTCCAACTCCCCACAGAATCTGCATGAGCTGTCACTTTCCAAACCCAGCTTCACCAGGTGTCCTCTAAGTCGGCAATGCCCCGTGAGGAAACCCGTAAGTACGCGGAGCTTGTTCTTGCTCAATCCAATGGCAGGCCTCCGACCTTCGTTGGTTATAATTTCCCAAGCAGATCTTGGCCTGCCGCAACCCGGGGAGGGAGTACCAGAGTTGAGATCTCTTCGTCTCCTCCTCCTTCCTAAGTTCCTCCAACAGAAACTGGTCGCTAATCCCACAAAAAGGTTCCGGCCCCAGAAGTGGGGTCATAGCGCCTATCTTGGCCAGGGCGTCGGCCATCTCATTCCCTTCAATGCCAACATGCCCCGGTACCCACCAGAGTGCAACTTTATTCATGCTGCCCAGATCGTTAAGTTTATCTAGGCATTCCCAAACCATTTTAGAGTTAATAACTGGTGCACCCAGAGCTCCAATGGCTGCTTGACTATCAGAAAGGATTACAATCTCCTGATTCCTGTATCCCCTATCGAGGCTGAATTGAACACATCTTCCAATAGCGTATGAACACCCAGTTACAAGGTACGGTTGGTCACCGAATATGACTATAACTCCTTTTAGGGAAGGCCTACTACATATTTTGCATATGCGATCTAGAAGAAGTAGAAGAAAATGAAAAAAAAGAAAAGTTTCTGTGTTTAGGAATAGTGACTTTTATTTTAATTAATATTTTTTTCGTTATTTTATTTTTTTGGTCTTTTTATTTTTCCTTTTGTAATGCAAAATATGTAAATCAAGGCTATTATTATTATTATTATTATTATTATTATTATTATTATAAGAATCTCTTTGGTAAATACTTTTTTTAAGCTTATCAGAACATACGCATGCAATGTTGTCTTTTTGAAGATATCAGGTGTGATTCATTAATCAAGGCCAATATAAACTCGTTGCTTTGGAATAACGAGTTTTTAAAAAAAATATTTCGATATATTATATTTGTAGGCATTTATTGAAAAAAAAAAAAAAATTAAATGAACTTCTCTGAATTTTTAAAGGAGTGCCTTTGTCTCTAGCTTTTCATTTAAGAAACCATGACTCCTCCCATCCAAGAAATGTTTATCTCTCACTAAAGGAGACACTAGAGTTTTTCAAGTTACCCTATTTCCTATTTCTGTCTAAAAATAAAAAAATTAGGAAGCTCTCTTTCTTATTCAAAGACAGTCTTGCATTGCATAACAAAGTTTATGAAAACATTTAACTATTTGTTGAGACAAAGCCTCAAACAAGTTGTTAATTGCTATGTAGCGTAATTCCAACAAGTTTACTTTCTTCTTCAACGGAAATTATCCTGTAGGTTGAAATTTAAATTCTCATTGGGGGCTCTATATTCTAAATATATATATAAACAAGCTTCCTGAAATTGTTTTTTTTTTTATGGTCTCCTGCTCAGTTTATTGAAATGTATTTGGTGTGTTGAATTGTTGTGTGTTTGTAGTAGTAGTTGGTATAGCACGAGCGGTTTAGTAAAAGGGGCTTGTGTTTGTAAGTTTTAAAAGAGAGGAGTAATAAGAAATAATTAAGAAAACACTGGTAGATTAAATTAAATATATTCTTTAAAGATATTTAAATGCTATTCAATAACACAGCAATATGCTTATTAATTTACTGAAATTAGTTGGAATAAACTCCACTATGTTATAACTTAAACTGCCACTGATTCTAAGAGAGCGAAAAACAAGTATTCTGCTTGAATGTCTGTTTTAGACTGTGTTGAAGGAATGTCTTCTTTATAAAAAAATAATCACAAGAACAAATTGAAATCATGAATTGTTTAGAGATTATATTTAAATTGGTGAGTTAGAATTTGTAATGTAATGGTGTGATGTGTATTTGTAGTAGCACGAGCGGTTTTGTAAAAGGGCTTGTATGAATGTTTGAGATAGAGATAGAAGTATTAAGAATAATTAAGAAATTACCATTGTTAACAATTAAATATAATCTTTCAAATAATAACTACAAGTTATTTGATATTATAAACAAATTATATATATTGTGAAACTGGCACTGATATTTAGAAAGCGATTCCTGAAGTGTTCTGTTCTGGGTTTGGAAGCAGAATATGACTGTATTGTTTGAAAGCAGAAGTGAGACTGTTCTAAGGAATGCTTTCTAACAAAAAACAGTTGGCCAAGTCGCATTGTATTATATTAACGGATTTTTGTGCCTTTGTTTTCCTAATAGCAATGAACTAGAGTTAATATACCTGGCTCTACCCCTGCACTAAGATACATTTGAAATATTAACAAAGTTAGATTTTTGATGCTATAAAATATGCTAAACTATTTCTTCAAAACTGTTATTTTTCGATTTCGTCCTTCCACTACATTATTCCCTCTCCTGGAGAAATTTTTCGGCACGAAAAATTTGGGAGATAATCTGCAGTTATAGAGGCTTGAAAGTTATCCTCTGGTAAGGTGAGAGGCGTGTGTGTAGCCTCTGCAATGTGGCTGGGTGTTGTAGGGTGCAGTCATCTTCATCTGGGGCAAACGCTGCTTGAATGTGTGAGCGTTGCTGTGGTGTTTGAATGTCTTCTACTTGAGCGAATGCTGCGTGAGTGGGTGAGCGTTGCTGGGGTGGTAGACTGATAGGCGAACACTGCTTGGCGAGTGAGAGTGTTGCTGATGAAGATGTAACTGGCAAGGGTAGACTAGGCGATCAGTGTAGACAAGTCGGTACTGTAGGTGTGTATGCACTTTCTTGAATTAACTCTATATGAACAAAAAAAATACTCTTAAATAATTCAGAAATAATTTAATACATAGATAAATAATAATATTTCACACAAAAAAATATCTGTTTAATAAGCGAGCAAGGAAGCGTAAGGATGTAAAGGGTATGAGAGGATGAATGGTATGAAGATCTTTTCCTCTGGTAGAAGAGTCTTGTGTATCTAAAAATGATCATACAGCATTTTAATTTATATATAAATACATTATTGATAATTTCAATTGCTTATAACTAATCATGCAATTATACTATCATGCAATTTTCATGCAATTAAATTCAGGCGCATGCAATAACATTCATGCACATGCAATGGTGCAGTCGACGAAGATTCTTGGATCTTGAGGAGTATGCACACGGGGGGGGGCCTATTGTATGTCCATTATCTCTTCATCTATGCTGTGTTTTCTAGATACCTTAAGTTAACAATAGAAGAAAACAATTAGGCATTATTAAATATAACATTAAAGTACAAATGATAAACAAGTACAAGTGTAATAGAAATGATTCAATTTTCTTTAAGATGAACTGAAAAAAATAAATTAATTAGTTTAATACAATAAAAAACATCAATATTAACATATAAAAATATTAAACAAATTCACGTGGTCATTTTGATGTCTGCAAAATAAAATAAATTGTAAATTATTATTTAAAAATATTAAAATATACAATGCAACAATTACAAATATTAAAGGCGGAATAAATGTATAAATCGTGGTACGAGAGTTTTCAGTGCTGAAACAAAAATAATATGTCCATTATTGCAACAAGGTAAATACAATTTACATATTTTTGTTCTTAAGGCTAATAAGAATACTACATATAACATTTACATGTGGTGTAGTATGTAGAGTTTGAGCAGTGTGATAGAACGAGATAATTTCAAGAGATTCAATATATAGTTGTGTTATGTATTGTGTGCGCGAGGTGGCACAGAAATTTTGTGGCTAGTTACTAGGGATTTTAGTGAACTTAGCGATTAGTACTAAATTGGTGTGTTTGAGTACTATTTGAAAATTAAATGTTGAATTCACTAAGTGTTAGATACGGTGCGCAAATTAATGATTGCCCTGTAAGAACGTTTCTACAAGTATTAATTGGAAATTGCCTTTTAATTGCGAAACTATGAATTCGCCAGAAAAGTTTAGAATTTTTGACATTGTCCGCATGCAAAGGGTCGTGTTGCCATAATTAGGTATTACCTGGTTAGTCAGGACTGATGGAAGCAGGTATGATAGCCATGGTCATAATTTTAGGAATTTTGATTTCTTCCACTACAATTTGTGCCAGAAACAGAAGAAAACAGAGAATTTTGTATTTATATTTATCTGTTGAATACAATTTAGTACATACTGATATTGTTTGGTACATTTTAATAAACTCCTAATTGACAGAAATAAAATGACAAAAGAATAAATTTATATACACAAATAAAAATAGACACTTAGTACTTCTATAGTTGGAAGGCGAGAACTACAAAATTAATACAGTCAACTTCATTTATAATAACAGCTGTTTACATTGCTTAATTAAATAATAAGTATCAAACTTCAGATAATATCAAAGGAAAAAAATATACATTTGTTACTTGGTTTACATTTTCAAAAGATAAACAATGGTCCATTACTTTTGGTATCAAGATCCAATAAAAATTGTATTCTAAAGTTTTCATAGACAGGGCATACGAAGAAGATGTGCTGCAAGCTATCTTTAACTTTGGTGCAGAATTTACAATATTCTTCTAGGTGTAATGTGATAGCAAGAAGAAAAAGATATAAATTTTATTTCCAGCCAGCCGCTAACTTCAGGTCAAGAACCGCAATAACAAGGATCAATACACGGTCAAAGGAACACCGCTAAAACCCTTTCAAACAGGGGTCATTATACGACCAGTGTACAGAAGCCACCTGGCCGGTATTCCCTTCATACAAGGGCCAACGAACACTCAAAAGGCCACCTGGCTACCATCTATTAACAAACAGTCTTTGATAATAATCACCGACTGGCCACCATCTATCGCCACCCTGGTCATTGACCTAACTCACCCTGGTCAACCCCTAACTAAGGTCAACATACAGCAAGAGATGTCTTAGTGTGGCAAGTACTTATACACCTGTCAATGTGTGAATGATACCAATATAAACGTCGCGCCACTGGAAGAGGGGATCAGTCATACATCAGTACTAGATCATTATTATATCAGTATTATACCAGTCTACATCAGTTCACGTCAGTTCAAGCAGTTAAGTTTCACACATCGCGAGCGCGTCCCTATTCAAGGTTTAAACATATATTTATTATTATTCATAATCATTTACAGCTGTCCATCTTAGTTACTATTTCAATCATTTTAAATTAATTGTAGTTATTATTTCAAACACTTTAAATATTGTCTATTTTCGTAAATTCAGTAGTTCGTATTTCGAGTAACAACTCTCTAACTAACATCCACCTATTCTTCACTTCTATTCCCTATTCAAGACATCTGATTTCAATACATAGGTTTATGGTATACCTGCTGCCTTTGTAGTAAATGATTGCTTTCTCTGAGGAAGATACTCTCAGTTGGCTTATTACACGAATAAATTGTAGAGAGAGGTTGAATGATAAATACAAATTATTTGATTTTGTGATCGTTTCCAGGAAAACAAAGAATTGTAACTAATCAATGGGAGGCGGTGAGCAGACATTACCTCAATTAAGGAGAAAACAGACTTAAAGAAAAACTTGGCATAGTAATAACTGCATGGATAGAAACTTTTATCACTTGCATTTGAAATTTTTTTTTCTGAATAAAAATTTTTTTTCAGATGGTTCTGAAGAATCTGCGAATTTAAATTTCAAATGCTTTTTGTTTGTCACAATATATTGGGCTCTTTTTAACTACAATCTAATCGTTTTCTATCCGCCTTGTTTGTTAGGACAAATGACAAAATTTGAAACCAGAAGATTTGTCATTTTAAAGTATAATTTCTGGCTAATACTGCGAACTGATGCCAGAAAAAAAAAAAGTATAATTTGTATTAAAAGAAAAAGTACGAGAAAATCGAAGTACCGAGTTTTTCACAAAAGATTTTGCTTTTAAGAACACTGTGTTAGGTCGCGGCACCTTTGAGGGATTAACTTGGCCTCGCTATTTCAAAATTATTTCATCGCCCGCATATTTCCCACGCCTTCCCGCCTTTTACCTCCCTCTTGGCGTAGGGATTGGCGGCGCCTTTTATCTCTCCTGATTCCCGCTTTTCAATTATTTTTTCCCACACTCTTAAACCGTTCTCTTTTTATAAAATTACTTCACTTACCGTCTAGCTCTCGCCAACACAAGTTCGTGTTTTACCGCTCTTTCTTCTGTGACGAGTTCTGTGCGCATTTCTGTGTTTGACACTTATATATTTCGCCTTGGAATTGGTTATATGCGCCTTGTGAATTGTCTGGCGTTTTATTCGCGCCTTCGCCGTGCGTCTCCACTCCGCATCATCAACCTACGAGTCTACCTTCCGCGCCCAGGTTGTTGCGCCATCATTCGCCGACTATACAGCAGCAATCAACACCGCTGTCAAACACTCTTATCTCCCTTCTTCTACGCCCCCTCCTTTATCTCCTTATTTCTCTGCCCCCTCACTCCTCCACACACCCACACACATACACGTACACGCCACATCTTCCTTGACCGTTCACCTATCGCCTCAGCTTCGCCGCTTGCGCATTCAGCATCACCTCTCTCAAGGTAAGTCGAAGCTTCTTCCTTTGCATCTCCTTTTTTATTTAATTCTATTTATTGTTTATTTTTTTGTATTTCACTTCCTGGCGCACGTTCGCCACCTCGCCTTGCGTGTCTGCCGCGCAGACATTTTGGTTCTCCGGACCGGATAACGCATCCGGTGATCATTTAGCTCACTTCACCATGCCCCGTAAAACGTCTCCCCCCGTCAGCGCTCAGCTATCTTTGACCGGCTGGTTAAAGAGGCTGCTCAAGTCTTGCAGCATCTTCTGGATACCTCTTCGTCAAGCGGAAGAGTAATCAACTCTCCCCCAATGCGCCTTGGGCATGCAGCGCCTGGTGGAGGAAGAGTTTTCGGCGTTCCTTCGGGGGACAAAGCCCTATCTGCTGGTCTCCAAACTTCCTGGCGATATGTCCGAGGAGCTCCTCCTCGCCAAGCGTAGGCAACTCCGCGCTTTGTACCATGAAGTGCAACTTGCACTGTCCGAGGTCTTGTGACCTCCCGCCTCCCCCTGCTTCCGCACCTTCCACTTCCTCTGCCTCCCGTCTTCCGATTATTCCCGTCCCCACCTTCTCCGGCGATATCTGTCGCTGGGGGGAATTTTGCGCCCTCTTTCAATCTTTAGTAATTGATCAGACGTCCCTATCGGACGTCAATCGCCTCCACTACCTGTTTGGGGTATTAGAAGGTCCTCCTCGCGCTATCATCGCCAATATTCCTCTGGAGGTGGGTCAGTTCGGTCGCGCCTGGCACGCCCTATGTACGGCGTATGATAACCGCCGGCCTTTCGCAGAAACGCTCCTCCAGCGCCTCCTCGATGCGCCGGCACAAGCCCCCTTTCCGTCCGGCAGAACTTAGAGCGGATTCTCGCTGGCCTCTTAGAGGCTGCTCACGCCCTACAAAACGTCGCCGCTCCCGATCTCGCTCCTTCCTATTATTCTCCTTACTTACTCGCCATTTCGACGCCCGAAACCGGGAAACTTTTGAGATGGATCACGCGTCCGTCGAGTTTCCCACGGTCGCGAAGCCACCGCCTTCCTTCACCGGCGCACGTTCGCCACCTCGCCTTGGGTGTCTGCCGCGCAGACACACTGAAAGAATATTTTATTTCTTTAAAAAAATATATATTCTTAAAAAATCGGTTAAAAATTTTAAAAAG
Source organism: Triatoma infestans (assembly GCA_011037195.1). NCBI lineage: Eukaryota > Metazoa > Arthropoda > Insecta > Hemiptera > Reduviidae > Triatoma > Triatoma infestans. The sequence continues at coordinate 42,384 of JAAEAF010004869.1, forward strand.
CAATCTGAATTATTATTATTATTATTATTATTTTATATATTATATATATAATATAAAATATATGTATATATATTTAAGTTAAATCGTTTTTATATAACCTGATAAGAGTTAGTAAATATTTACATTATAAGAGATTAGAATAGGAGGGGACTTTGATAGAGCGATCTGGTGGGAGATTAATCATTATTGTTTGTTTATGAACTCTGTAAGATAATAACATTTTTTTTTTTTTTACATATATATACTTCCACTCTCATCCTTTAGGTCAGTTTTCAGAATGGAGTTTCCACAGGAAACAAAATGTCGTCAGATCCGCAGAATCCGGAAATTATATTATTGAACTGGATCACATTTAATATGATGAATATTGATTAAATAAGTTTAATTAATGTTATATGAACAGTACTGGGTTTCCATCTAAAACTAAATTTAAAAAGGTAGTTGGACTGGACGGAAGGAACTAAACATCGTAGCCCCATTATACATATGAGCTTACTGAGGTGGATATGAGATCGATCACCATTTCCGTTCTAATCTAATAAAACATAAATGTGTTAATTTAAAATAAGACACTTGTTCAGTATAGTACAGGGCTCGATGTTATTGTTCGTAATCATTCGTGAATGTCTGTTGTGATGTTTGTAGTGTAGCACGAGCGGTTTTTTTTTGTAAAGGGCTAGTGTGTATCCTGATACAATGTTCTGGTGAATGTCTTATTCAGACTGTTGATTGTTGATGTATGTATGTGCGGGAGGTTTTAGGTTATGTTACTATGTATGTGTGATGGATAAGGATTGTGAGATTCGGTCTTTTTTTAAACAATAAAAAAAAAAAAACTAAATTTTTGCCAACGTTTCGACAAATATATTGTCTTTATCAAGGCCTACAAAATACAAATGCAACTTTTTTTTTGTTTTTTTTTAGAAAAGATAAAATCAAGAAACAAAAACAGAATGTAATAAAAATACAATATATAGATTAATTTATAATTTTTTTTTTGGTTTGCTTACATAAAACTAAGAAATGCTAAAAAAATCTTTGAAAACATGACAACATAAACTTATGTAGATTTTAGGAAAAATTAAAAGTTCACCTCAATACCATAGAAAATAGTGAACAAATAAACCACAGTGAATAGCGGGCAGGATAGTTATAACGGGACTCGTGGAAAGAAGGGACTATTGGGAAAACCAGGGTCAGGGTTTTATGAAATGGAGGTTATGATAAATGTACGAGAGATGTTGGTATCCGTAATTATAGAATTTTTCTGTTTTTCATATGTAGCATTTCTAAGAAGTAACAATTTTCCTCTTTCGTTCAGTTGCCATAATACTGGTGTTAGAAAAATCAAAATGCGTCTTTTTCAAAAAGACCGATCTCACAATATTCTTATCCCATTTACGAACGGTCGAGAAGAATCTTCCACAATTGTATATGTGTTAATGACAAATGGAATTATTATAAATTATGATCAGATATAGAAAATAGTATGTAATAAATAGCATGTTTAAAAGGATACTTTATAGCTATCTTTTAAAGTTGTGTTAAGTTGCTCAGTGTTTTATCAAGTCATTTTTATTACGGAAGGCGATAAAAATTTCAGGAGTATACGATGTCAATAGGAATGGATAAAGTTTGAAGAAAGGCAATGCAAAGTTTAAGGATAGTCAAAAGCTTGTAAAAATAATAACTAAATATGAAATCCAAGCAAGGTTAATATACAAGAAAATATGTAAGTAAATTGAGATGTAAGAAGGTTGACAACAAACGGTAAAATGGAGATGATATAAAATAAAGGCATAAAATGGAATGATGGAATAAAAGAAATATGCATGCTATGATCGATAAAATACCAAATATATTATCTGGATGAGTTTGGCATGAACAGCGACTAATTAAAAGGGGGCGAGGGTCAAATATTGTGGTTAGGGGTTCTGAGGAATTTCTTTTATCGAATTTCGTATATTCTATTATATTATATTAAGATCGTGGCGGATGGTGATCACTAATTGTTCCAACGATTTCCCTTTAATCTTGGAATTAATATTTGCTTGTTTCATTTTTAACGGAAGTTTTCTGTATATATAAATTTATTTAAAACGATGTTGATAGAAACATCCAAAAGTGATAAGATAAATTCTATCCAATTAATATTGTAGCGTAAGTTGCACTGGTTAACTTTTTGAAAAAAGCTCAGTAGCTTTTTTTTCCTCTTTAAAATTGTTGTAGTTAGAATGCAGACCTTGTATTTGTGCCTATGATACCCTGCAATTGATTTAACTTTTTTCTATTTCACATACCTTTATAATGTTGGAGTTATAAAAAACCTGTCATTACTAACTTTTAGGTGTATGACCTCTCTACGATAATTTACATATTGGAATACAAGTCAGGCGCAAAATAGCAGGATATCTAGTATTGAATTACCATACATTCCTTACCAATTTTTTCTATCCATGTTCCTAAAAGAACTTTACAGACCCCCCTCCCAGCATTAAAAAGCCACATTTGCATCAAAAATTAGGTCGCAATAAGAGCGGAATAAATTTTGAAACCTTATGAAAAGATTTTACATTCTTTTTTTTTTATTTTCATTAATGTCGTTGAAAATGAGAAGAATTTGACACTAAAAGAGAAATTTACATCTAGAAAAAATCAAAATTGTGACTTGAAAATAAAGGCTCTGACAAAATTAAAAAAAAAAAAAAAAAAATCTGGTGTGAAACACTCACACAGCTTTCTCTTACTCCATTTCTCAAAATTATAATTGACAAATTTTATAGTTTGTGTACCAAATTTAATAAAAATTCGTGAAAACTGAAAAAAAACTGTTCAGTAAAAGCGCACTTCCGGTTTACTAATTTTCTTGACACTCGGAATTTTGGCCATCTATTTATTTCTAATTAATTTTGTTTGGATGTATTGTATAATCAACTAGAGAAAAACATAACCCCAACCCTCCCCTAAAAGTGCCCTTAAGTGAATTTTCCCAGAGAAATATTTATAATAAAAGTTGTAAATCTTTGTATGTTTAGTTTATATTGGTTGTTTCAAGAAAATCGAGCCATTTTTGAGAAAATTTTTCGAAAAAGTGAAAAAATCATTTAGTAAAGTGATAATGTAAACGCACTTTCGGTTATCCGATTTTTTCAAACTCGGAATTTCAATAACATATTCAATTGTAATTAACATTATTTAGATGACAGAAATGTCTAATAAACTGAAATAGCACTTTAGATGTGAGTCTAACCCCTCCCCTTAAATGAATTTTTCCACAGAAACGTTTCAAATAAAAGTTATAGCTCGTTGTATGTGTAGTTGATATAATATGTTTGAAGAAAATCATCGGAGCCATTTTTGAGAAAAACGCAAAAAAGTAAAAAAAAAACTTCTAATAAACTGGTACTTCCGGTTGAGGAATGTTGACAGATAACGTACAGTCAGTTCCCATGGTCATACCTAAAAGGAATATCAAGTTTGAACTTTCTGCGGTTTTTCGGTTTTTAGCTATGCTGTTCACATACACACACACACACACACAGACCATTTGCTAAAAACCACGTTTTTGGACACAGGGGACCTCGAAACGGATATTTCCGGTGAAAAATCGATATTGAAAATTTGACACGATTACAATACTTCCTCTTACTAGGAGTAAGAGATGGTAATAAATCTAGAACAGCCTACTACTTAGAACGGGTCATGAAATTTCTCATTTTGAAACATGCAACTTTTTTCGTCCTCCAAATTTGCACAATACGTTTTATTTACATAATTTGCCGCAAAAACAAAATATTTTTTGCGCTTATTTACACTTATTTAATGCCAGAAAATTAATGTCCCTAAAAACAAAAACCCTAAGGCGCAACGGCCTATGAAAGGCCAAAGCTTGCTAGACGGCGCTTTGAATATGGAAGGGGGAGTGTGGTAAGCACGCCGCAGATCCCATGCCGATTAGTTTCGGCCTTCGCTACCTAGGGCGCTACTAACTGTAGCTTCCCACTTTTTATCACGATGCTGGTTCTACACCGATTTTGCCTTCACGGGGAATCGAAACCTGAATTCTCGCACGAAAGGCGAGTGCGCTGGCTACTAGACCAACGCGTGAAGACAGAAAATTAATGTCATATCAAAATTTGTTGACATTATACAATGAATACTGTATATGATAAATGAATTGTTTGAAATTTACACGATGGCTACAACGATTTAGAATGCTCCATTGCACAGATAAAAACTTATCATTTATATTTGAAACATTTTGCGCCCCCCCAAAAAAAGATAAATCGATTTTAGCAAGGTGTCCAGTATTTGTCTGTTCTTTTTAAATTTAAACTTCACAAGCTTTGTTTGTTTCGTTAGAGGACTTTTTAACCCTTACGACTTTTTTTTTATAGGTTGTAAAAAAAAATAAAATATTAATAATTAAATATTATATTAATTGAAGGAGTGAAAACTGTGTATTTCTCAACAGATTATTTTTTTTATAAAGCGTTTTGCAATAAAAGAAAAAAAAATTAATAAAGTTAAGTGAACTTGAAGATGTGATTAATATCGTTTCTATATAAATATTTCTGGTTGGTTATTGAATGATAGAAGTTCTATATATATATATTACAGTATAAGAAACTTCTTCAAGCTCCCACTAATGGACCGCTCTGTCAACTTCCATTTATTCTCTTTGCCTAATGGAGTCTATATACTACTTAAAAGTACTTCTACATAAACGCTCTGTTTACACCATTTCTAGTAGTTATCACCATTCGATAAGGGATTTCCTTTAATTAAATAATGTATATAATAATATATAGTATTATATATTTAATTCTTTTTATTTTGTCAGTGAAATTATTGTCATATATTCGAAATTAATTTTTTCATGGGAAATACATATTTTCAGATCCTCTGATTACGAATGAAATGTTTTAAATGAATATTCGGTATGTATGTTTTTTCCTTTCAAAGAATATCCCTAATGAAGGAGAATTTATTTCCCCTTTATGCTCCATCATGCAGTGAATATGGTCCATGATGAATAGTTGTATCCATTTACATACGTGTGCAGCTATGGCATATTACATAAAATAGATTTGTCTAGATAACACAATTTACATTTACTTATTTCGGATAATAACCAAATTTTATCCTTGAATCCCAATACCACAACTATTCCGAAATATATCTCCTTTCCTTATATAAGAAACCTATCAGAAAAAATATCCAAAGTCCTCAGACAATATAACATTATCCTAGCACATAAAACAACGAATACAATACACAAACTGTTCACTAAATTAAAAGACCCTACGCTGACAGAATTACAATCAAATATTATTTATAAAATAAATTGCCAGCAATGTCCAGCCATTTATATTGGTCAAACGAAACAATATTTAAAGAATAGGTTATACCAACACGACTATGACTGTAGAAAAAACAAACCTAACTCCGAAAACATAACAGCACACACTAAACACCATACTGAAAAAAGTATGGTGATTTTGATTTTTCTAACATCAGTATTTTGGCAACTGAACGTAATAGGAAAAAACTTAATTTTTTAGAAATACTATATAAAAAAACAGAAAAATTCTATTAATTACAGGACAGATACCAACAATCTCTCTTCAATTTATCACAACCTCATTTCTTAACCCCTGACCTTGTTTTCCAAATAGACCCCTCTCTCCACTAGTCCCGTTATAACTATACCTGTCCGCTGTTCACTATGGTTTATTTGTTCACTATGGTTTTCCGTTCACTATTCTCTGTGTTGTTGAGGTGTTCTCAACTTTTTATTTTCCAAAATTATACATAAGTTTTTAAGTTTGATATGTTTTGAAGATTATTTAAATAGTTTTTTTATTTTTTTATGTAAGTAAACCAAACAAATTTATAAATTATCTATAATTTTATTTTTTATTACTTTGTGATTTTGCCTTTCAAAAAAGAACCTATTGTACCTCGTATTTATATGCTGTAAGCCTTGAAAAAGATAATATATTTGTCGAAACGTTGGCAAGAATTTACGTTTTCTTATTTTTTAACATGACCGAACCTCACAATTCTTTTCCTTCATATAAGTAACGGTCGAGAAGAAACTTCCATAATTAAGTTGAATTTAAAACAATAAGAAATATAAAAAAGCAATACAATAATCAATATTAGTTAAGGAAAAACATTAAAATATTGAAAATATAGCTGTAATTTAATATAAATTTAAATTTGCCGCCAACGGCGTACAATAATTTTATTTTGGAGAGTGGTATTTTACTACCTTGATAATAATTTACTAATCTAATAGGGTATGTCCTAAGTGTAGAGAGCGGGCAACCTACGCATTTTCTGCTCACTCAGTCAGTCGCCATTTTAAGCTCGAAGGAATAAGCCGTTATGCAATACGTCGCAGTGTGATACCTATACAATTCATGCCCAGTTCAGTTGCCCTTAATTGTGAAAACCCAAGTTTGTTACTTCTGGTCTTCCTGGGTAGTGTTAATAAACTGGTCCTTTTGTCGACTTAGCGGCTCGGTTCTCTCGGGCCTACATAGGTGTATTGTGAAATCACATGGTTGTTACTTCCGGTTGGTTTCCTGCCGTGCAGCTTCTAGTAGCCCATATAATTATTATCTACAATCTTTAGCCAAATAGCAGTGTATTGGCGAAGACTCAAGTGTTGGATGCACATACGATTTATTTCATTATTCCTATTATTTCCTCTCCCCTTTTCCCCGATATGGGCTAAGGACACATGGGTCTTCCAGCACCGGTGACAAGGATTCTGCGTCTCAAGGTAACGTGCTCTTCCTTTAGCTTATTGAGAGTGATCATAAATATTTGCTACCCAATTGTAAATTTAATTTATATATTCATTTTTTCCCATATAATATTTAATATTTTAATTTCCCATTCGCTCAACAATATTATTATATTATATACAGTCCACGCAAGATTTTTCAATCATTTCTAATTTTAATTTTGCTGTTTTTTATTAAGCAGAGCCCATCAGAAGTATCTTACTTCAATATATATTTTTTTATATTTTCTTATTTATTAAACTATAATAATGAAAACTAAGCTTTGCCCTCTATACAGGGTTAATTATTTAAAAATGATGTCATTTATTAATTATGTTATATTAAATTAATTTCAATTTTTGTAATAAATTTGTAAAAATATAAATTGTATGAAACTGGCCAAAATCCAATCCAGTTAGTACTGCTTTCCTTATTAAAGGCCCTCTTGGGGACTGTAATAAGATACAGGACAGTTTGTTCGATCTCATTATCACACGGATATGACCTGTCGAATACTATGTAGAACCTCTTAAGAGGATGTATGTCCTTTGTATGTGTGTATGAATATTTAATGCACTTAGTTTTTTGAAAAAAGTCGTTGAAATCATTTTAAAGAAAATTGCAAAAAACTGAAAAAAAAAAAAAAAATCTATTTAGTAAACTGTTACTTCCGGTTGAGAAATTTTGACAGATAGGTTCCTGGACGGATTCCATAATAATACTCACACACACGGAATGTCAATTTTGAACTTCCTGCGATTTTTCGTTTTTAAGCTGCGTTATTCACATACTCTGACCATTTTTTAAAAACCACTTCAATGAATCTAGAACCAGTCCAATCGTTCTAATCCTTTTAGTCCGATCATTCTTACATCACACTACCAGACTAATCCTTTAGAAGGACACAACCGCCAAGATTTTTTGATTTCCTCTATAGTTGTAAAAAAAAAAAAAAAAAAAAAAACCAATGGCGCAACAGTTCATGAAGGGCCAAGGCTTGCCAGACGACGGTTTGAATAGGAGGCGTGTGGTAGGCATGTCGCAGTTCCCACGCCGCTTAGTTCCGACATTAGCTACCTAGGGCGCTACTAACTGTTTTACTACTTTTTATCACGATGTTGGGTCAACACTAACTTTACCTTCACGAGAAGCGAACCCTGAAATCTTGCACGAAAGGCGAGTGCACTAGCCACTAGACCAACGCGTGAGGACTCTATAGTTGTAAGGAAAAAGAATGTTGACTGATGGCTATGTTATTTATTCTCCTCAATTTTCCACCTCTCAAATATTTCTCATCAAACGTGTCAACAATAGCCGTTTGTTTCTGACAGAATTTTCATATACAGCTTGAATTTCCATATTTCTATATAAAATACTGACTATAGACTTACTTAATCATTTGGAAAATGCTTAGAACGTACGAAATACACTGCTTTTGTTCATTGTCTTCAAAGTCTTGTATTACTATAGCAATGCTAAGCAATTTTCTTGCTAATTATTTTCCATTATTCCAAGAAAACAGGTGTACTAATGCATGAACAATTTCCACGATCTGTACACAAGCAACCCCCAACCCCTTGCCATTAACAAGTAAAGGTAAATAATATACTCGCCCTTGAATGTACACAAGGGATATTACCAGAAGGTATTATGGAATTATCTATATTTAGAAATGGCTTTATTGTGCAAATAATGTAACTTATTATCTACATTTATTATATCTAGATATATATATATATATATATATATATGTACATAAAATACTCGAGATTAATTAAACGTCATGTATTATAATATACGAGTATACATCTATATACCATTGCTATAATGTGCCTATTGTTATAAATGATTGTATCCATTTACATAACAAAGATATGGTCACAGTTACAATAATTAGGACAGTTAATTAGTATAATTAAAAATTTATACTATATCAACATGCTATTCATTTTCTTTTAAAAGCAATTCATAAGGAGCATTTGATAAATTTTGGGATGTTTAATTAAAAGTTAGCTGTTGCAGGGAGTTATAAAAATTTTATGAAAGTTATAAAGTTACATGAACCTTTAGTGCCAGCCTGAACTAAATTATATTTTAATATAATTTACATTATTATTATTATTTTATATAACGACCCAACGTGTCAACACTACACGTGTTTTCATCAGGGGGTTTTACAATTTTAAATCTGAAATACAAAATATGATTTAATTCTACTATGGTAAGAATTTATATATTACTATAATTTTATTGTACACACATTTTACCAACCTTAGTTATCATGTAATTATAAGCAAGTTGAAATTCCAGTATCATGAGCGTCCATGTCGCTTTTGAAAGCGTCAATTGTTAAAAATTTTTTTTAAACATTATCAATATGTAACGTTGTTACTTGTCAATTTTGTATATTTAGTTAACTCTTGATTTCTGGATGTTTCTATTATATGTATGTTATTTGTTAAAACTTTATTTCTGATACTTTATGTCCACGTGGTTGTATATTTTATTTTTAGCTTATGTGTTGTTGAATTTTTATTTAATTTCGTGGATCTGCAATTGAAGATTTATTTGTATAAATTAGCTATTATTTAATATATTTTGTAATTGATTGGAATATTATTAAATTATTAACAAACTTACTGGCTGTATTGTCAACACCTAGCTATATGACCATCTTTGGTGGACTGAATTTATTTCATTTGCTGGTTTCGTTGTGACGTAGTTTGCTATGTGTATTTCAATTTTAGTATGATTTTTTTATTATTTTATGAATATTAAATTTATATTAAGATGTTTTAATTTATAATAAATTATATATATATATTATGAGTTGGCTAAATTTTTAATTGGAAGAATTTTATTATAGTGAATTTATTTAAAATTACCAAAGATGGTCATATAGCTAGGTTTAAAATTGTATAACCCCTGATGAAAACACGTGTAGTGTTGAAACGTTAGGTCGTTATATAAAATAATAATAATAATAATGTAAATTATATTAAAATATAATTTCGTTCAGGCTGGCACTAAAGGTTCATATAACTTTATAACTTTCAAAAAATCCATAAGCAGCCTATAAATACTTGTGAAACTAAAAAATTTTAATGTTTCACAGTCGGCATCTTATACGCTATGAAATTTCACTATTGTGGTTTGTCAGAGATTCCAATAAATTGTTCACAGCATTCTCAACCTGAAGCCTTTAGTGCATCCTCGCTATCAGAGAAGATCACAATTCTTCTGCTCGTTACGCTCGTATCCCTAAGATAATGGGCCTAACTTAGGATAGCGAAGATTTCAGTCTGAAAGACCGTAGGGGTGCTACCAACAGATATGCCGATGCCGACCCTAGCGCACCTAATATGCATGCCAGCCCCGACACCGCAACAGATCTTGGAGCCATCTGTTGGAATATACTACGATTTCATTTTTCCTTGTGTTACTTAGATTTCACAATGTAGTACTTAGAATGTACAAATGAAGTTGTCACCCTATAATACGATTCAAAGAAATCCGGTCAGGTTCATTAGATCTGCTCCCTGATACATAACTGTGGGATTTTCTCTAATACGAATATTTTTCCACGCCCCTCGAATTTGTAGCCGAATTCGAATTGCAGGTTATGAGTGCTATTCAGTCTATAGGCCGTTCTTAGAGCCTCTGTCCTCGCAAACTATGCAGTGGCGAAAGTCCCAGGAGAACCTCCATGGCCGCCGTGGGAGTGGAGCTACTGAATGAATACCAAGAAGTGTGGTAATACCAGTTTTGTGATACACCTGTATGACATGGGAATTTAACAAATAGGAATTTAGACAAAATTAGTTAAGTATTATGCTAAATATAAATAGAAAAGATGGAAAAACGAATAAACAGATAATTAAACAAACTGGAATGGATTGACAAATTAATTGTTCAGAAAAAATGGAAGTGGGCTGGACACATTATACATTCAGATAACATTGTTTGTTCTCCTCAACTCACAGCATTCTACGTCCCCAACTTGAGAAGCTCTATATAAATTACAGAAAGAGAATATCTTCGGAGTGTTTCATACCAGATTTTTAATACTAAGAACAGCTGATTCACTAATTCATCTGATTACTTCTGTAGTCTTTTGTAATGCTGGCGGTAATATTAACAGCAAAATAAAGGAAACTGATGAATAAGGGGCAGAATCGATTTTTCTTTCATTGAAGCCCTCAAAGGATATGTCCAAAACTTATCTAAAACTGCTTTAGATCCTTGGGATTGGTAAATCTTGATAATATCTCTCATATTATCCAGGTTGGGTCAATGACTAGCATTACTGATTACGTGTAAATGAACGGCCATCATTGCTTGTTATACGATCTACGTTGGGGCAGATAGTATTGCGATGCTAAAAACTCTTGGACATTTGTGCTTTCCTGATCTAAGAACGGGGGGGGGGGGCAAATAGGATGTGCAGCTAAATCATTAAAAGCACATTCTAATAGAGATCATTGTTCGTTTTGTAAGACCATTTTCTGTTTGTTTTGTTTATTTTGTCTCAGACAGTATAAGGTTTTATGCGCAAAGATTTTTTTAAGAAAGTCTTTATGCGTGTTATTTATTTAGGCACTGCTATGTCAAAAATGGCTACAGAAGAATAGTTTCTAAAGCTTTTCATGTAAAAAGCTTAGAGGAAATTCTATAGAACTTGACACACAAGTTGTTTAAAAAACTTTTCCATTTAAACAACTTTCTAAGTGAAACTGAAAGTTGCTTTCAATTAGAATTTACATATCATTAACAAAATTTTAAAACAATTACAGCGCATAAAATTTCACGTGTGTCAAATTATTATTATTATTTTTTTTTTATTGTTTATTTAGAAAAATATTCTATAAGATTTATATTCTTAAATTTTATGGGGGCTATTAAGAGGATATACCTGGAATTAATTCGTTTTGTTTATTGATTTATATGTCAAGGCAACACACGCATGTGCCATATAAATATTAATGCCATATATGATTATGTATTTGTAACAATATTAGTCAGTATATGACCAATATTTTTTTTTTAATTTTTCCAGCTCTAATTTTTATTAATTTTAAATGATTAATTTTAATATTTTTCTTGTATTATTTTTATTTCACTATTTTTATATTAATTTGTATTAATTGTATTTTTCAAGAGGAATTATTGCTGCGTTAAGGAAATATAAGCGTTAAGTTTTCAAACTTGGTCAACCGGAAGTATCTCTTTACTGTACACATTTTTTATACGACCGTTTTATATGACCATTTTACCATTTTTTTTACCATTCTACCATTACCTCTATCATTTTTGTCAAAAATATTTTTCTCAAATAATTCAATTTTGGGTGTTGGGTGGGAGGGGGTGATATTAGGTTTTTCTCTAAAATATCATTCCACTATATTATACGATTCAAACCACCTAGATTAGATTTCCGCTTCGGGTGTGCTATATCCTGGCACCGCAGCAACTTATTGGGCGAGCCTCGATATTCTAGTAAGTGTACTCTCCCTTCATAAGGAGTTTAAGGTCTTTCACCACTTTTATCTTATTGCGTTACTATCTCTCCAGGTCGCCCCAATATACCGAAGGTTTCGTATCGCAATTGGATTATTGCTACGCAATCAAATAACAGGTGGTGGTGAGCCGTCTCCTCCACTTCCTCCTGACACAGTCTGCACAAGGGTTCCTAGCCTTTTAGCCCCACCTTGTAGACAGATGTTTCCTAAACCTACAGTGACCTGTAAATAGCCCCGTGCCCAGTGAGATGTGGTTTCTACTCAGGCTAATGGTCGCTATTGTCCTACCTTAACACAGCTATCATCCCTTTACTGTGTATTCAAACACCTAAGTATTATTATTATTATTATTATTAAGTATTAAGAGAGAAATCGAACCTTCCGGAACTGGCAGGCCTCCTGGGAGAACGATCAGCGGGGTCGATGGACTGCCAGGCTAATCAAGGGAGTTAAGGAACGGGTGAGAAGATCGCATGGAGAGGTAGACTTCTATCTTACCCAACTTCTGAGAGGGCGTGGGTATTTCATGGCGTACCTGAAAAGGATGGGGAAGATCGTGGAGGAGGAGTGCCTCTACTGCCCGGGGAGTAGGGATGATGCCTCGCACACCTTTTTTGCGCGTGACTGATGGCAGCGTTTGAGGAGGGACCTAGAGGCGGTGATTGGACGGCAGACCCCAGACTCTTTGGTAGAGACGATGCTGTTCAGCGAGACCAACTGGAATTGGTCTGATAGCGAGATACGCCAGAGAAATTCTCGTTACAAAGAAGAAAGAAAGGAGGAACCCCTGGGGGGATAGGACAGAGGCCTAGCCTGATGCTATGCTGGAATCAGCGAATCCAGGCTAGGTCTAAGCAGAGGGAGGGAGGATGTTTTAGCCGGGAGACTTATCCGGACGGCGTGCGTAAATGCATCCCCCCTACAAATTATTAAGTATTAAATGTGTTTACCAAAAAACTAAGCTTGAAGAAAACCAGTCTGTGACCTACAATGCTCTGTAACTTTTTCGGGGAATAATTGATTTTGGGCGACGTTTATTGTAGAATATAATATATAGAATAATATGGAATATAGTATAATATAATATTAAGAGGATATACCTGGAATTAATTCGTTTTTTTTTATTGATTTTTTGGTCACGCCTACACTCAAAGTATCTCTTTATTATATTTTTTTTTTTTGAGGGTTCTGTACCGCGAGCATGTTTGATCTATTGTACCCACCTCTGGTGCCCAAGATAAGCTGGCTCATCTATAGCACCCGATACGCTGATAAAATACTGAAGAATAATCCTCCCCTCTTCCTGTGACAGAGACGTTATATTGCCATCATTCACACATTGACAAGTGTGTAATTACGGGTTACACTAAAACATCTCTTGCCGTGTGTTGACCCTAGGTCTTGAATAGGGCGGCGAACAGGTGTGGCAACAGGTGATGGCAGTTATCAAAAGACTGTAGCCAGGTGGTCTTTTGAGTGTTTGTTTATTGGCGGTTATCAAAAGACTGTAGCCAGGTGGTCTTTTGAGTGATTTGTTGACCCTTGTATATTGGCCAGGCGGCTTCTGTATACTGACCGTATAATGACCCTTTTGAAAGCAGTGTGTCTTTGGCGGTTCCTGTCCTTGGCGGTCCCTTTGACCGTGCACTGACCGCGGCTCTTGACCTGAATAATAGCGACTGGCTGGCACCACTAGTTATAATTTTGAGGGTTAGCACCCTCTCCAGGTTGAGCTCCCTAAGGAATCCCAAAATCCTGGAAGGTTCTAGGGTGGGTATTTCCTCCTCCCCTATCTGGTAACGACCCAGACTACTGAATATTCTTTGAATGACGGCATCATAGTCCGTGAGGAGATGTATCGGTGTTTCCTCCATCTCTCCACAGAATCTGCATGTGCCATCATCTTCTAGGCCAAGCTTCCTCAGGTGCCCCTGAGTCTGCAATGCCCCGTAAGGAATCCCGTAAGAATACGGATCCTATTCTTACTCAGGCTGATGCAGGCTTTCGACCTTTCGTGGTTATAGCCATCCAGACAGATCTTGGCCTGTCTCAGTTCCGGGATGGTGTTCCAGAGACGAACTCTTTCCGCCACCTCCTCCTTCTTGATTTCTTCTGAAAATCCTTGGTCGTTGACTTATACAGCGCCTTCTTTTGCCAGGATGTCGGCTACCTCATTGCCCTCCACGCCGACATGTTCCGGCACCCAATGTAGGGTAACTTTATTTCTTCTGCCTAGGTCATTAAGCTTACCTAGGCATTCCCATACCATTTTAGAAATGATTACATAAAAACTCAGTGCTTCAATGGCCGCCTGACTATCGGGTAGGATAACTATCTCCTGATTCCGATATCCTCGAACAAGGTTCAGCTGAACGCACCTTCCAATAGCGTGAATTTCCGCCTGGAAGATGCTGGGAAACCTACCCATGGGTTCAGAGTGTTTGGTTCTAGGGCCAAATACTCCTGCCCCGGTTCCTTCGAGGGTCTTAGACCCATCTGTATACCACTTAGTGGCTTGCTTGCTAATACTATCCAGGGCGGATCCTTCGCTCCACTCCATTATCTCTTTATTATAAATTTATTTCAGCTAAATTTGAATTTCATCAATTTTAAACTTCGTAAAACGTCAGTGAGAGAAAATTTTTTAAATATTGTACACCCAGATTTTATTCTACTATTTTCTACAGTTTAAAATCGGGCCAATGAAATGTCATAAAATAGATCGATGGCAAAAATATCAGAAATGATGATAATGGAAATAAATAAAACCTGTCCGGATATTTTTTCGCTTTTTATTTTTTTCTTCGATAAACTGCGTGTTTTTTAAGCTTGTTAAAAACAACGTGTTGGTTACTTTACCAGCATGTAAGTAAGTAACAAATTCATGCTATACTTCATTTACTGAGTGTGAGTTATCTAAAATAAAAAAAACAACGTTGCGATAAAACGAAAATGAATAATATAAGAGTGAAGTTTTATTAAATTAAAAATATATAATACACTTCCATTAAAGTGAAGAGAAAAAAATATTGTGCTGGCCTTGTCACTATAAAAATTTTTTTTTTATTTTTATTAGTATTTTTAATATCATTTTATCTCACAGATAAGACATCTTCTAACTCTATATAATGAATATATTAATTGAAAATTAATGCACCTTTGTTTTTCTCATTTAATAACTTTTGTAATAAAAAAAAAGAAGAAAATTTGAACTGATAAGAAAGAAAATTCAATTATAATAATTTAAAGTTTTATTTAATTTAATTTAAGAAAAAAAAAAAAAAAAAAAAATTGAGCGTCGCAAAAAAAGTCAAACTTGAATGACAGACAACTTGATTATAATATTAAAATAAAATCCGATATAAAATATGTCGATCAAATTCAGTTTATCTTAAATGCAATTTCATTATATGAATTTCCTAGGTTTCCGCTTTTTTTTTTTTTTTCTTCAACATAAGTGTATCGATTTTCTTTTTATTATTCTTTATTTAGTTGTTAGCAGATAGCCCCTGCAAGTGTTGGGGTCTAGAATAGACCTACGCCAGTCCGGGATGTCTTAAAAAAGGCGATTAAAGGACTATGCTCCATGTGACGTGTGGATCGGATAGTTTGACTTATTCTTTCCAACTCTCGTGCTCATTCCGTTCCCATGCACCCTGCAAAAATTTTGCACCAAGAAATCTTTATTGAATTCCCTGGGGCTCTGGGGAATATCATAACCTTTTCTTCCAAGAGAAAAAGATTGAATTCCATCCCATATCCTTCCTTGTGAGATATCCAATATCTTTGACCTTGGTTCAACATAATTCTGTTACCTTCTTTTTTTTCCTTATTCAATTTTATTCCATCTACAGGTGAGGAAGTGGAGGAGCTTCTGGAATCGACAGGTGGGTGGCAAGTATCACTACTCTGAACTGCTTGTGAGGCCCTTAAAGACACTCCAGATTACTCTTGGAATCCTGTTATGTACAATGGGGATAAGAATGCGGCTAAAAAGGTTCGGGTATGCCATCTGACGAAACAATACAAAAAAAAAAAAAAGCTGTGGGTATTTCAGCAGTTCAACTATGTGGAAATTTTGATATTTGTTAAATTTTACCTGTAGAACTTCTTGTGATCAAAGATATTCCTTGACATGGGAAAGGATTAGCAAAGTGGTAGCGCGCTGGACTGGTATCGCGAAGGTCCCGGTTCGAATTCCAGCATGGTGTCCTTAGATTTTTCTCTTCTTAGGAACCTCTACAGTCACTGTCCGGTGATGGACAATGTTATCTGGGGCTAGAGAACACTACTCGGATGCCGGAGTAAACTGAGAATTGGCTCCGGAGGCTCAATAGATCTTCCTGGTCGCTGTGCAAATTCCCTTAAAAAAAAAATTATATTCTTCGACATCAAATCTATCTTGCCTCTAGCGGTAGGTACCGGGTTACTCTCCTTTTTATCCTTACTTTGTGCCGTTGTTGTTTTTTTTGTTTGAAGATGCCGCGCCGCAGAAGGCAGCACTTGGCTAAAGTGTAGTAATTTTACAGTCTGTTGTGGTGGTTGGTTCCGCAGAGCTGGAAAGCATCAGAGACATTTTCCGTGGTAGCCTGCTTCATTTTGTGGTCATCGACCGGTTTCGGGCGTTCGCCCATCTTCAGGATGCGTTCTTCAGACAGTGTGCCAACACAGACTCGTACAGAGACTTAGTTTCACACTAACTGGGGTGTATTTTTAAATACTAAACTCTTAAACTAGGTAAAGGGATGTGGCCAGATGGGTGGGAAAACACGTGTTTGGGTTGTTAAAGGGCAAATTCTTTTCTTACAGTGGACGCGGGGGTCTAATCTTTAAACTCTGTTGTTGGAGGGAGACTTACTTCACGATTAACTAACCAAAATATTAAGAATATACAAAAAATAAAAAATAAGATACACAAAATAAATCTAAATAAAATTAAACAACGATTAAACTAACATTTTAAAATTCATTCATTCGTTTAAAGAACGAATATATAATTAAGTAAAAAATCGTTCAAACAAAAAAAACAACAACGGCACACCAAGTGAAACTCTGGATCTTTCGAAACCACACTCTGCTACCAGTGAAGCGTTAGGCCAGGGCTGATACAGCAAAGGAGAAGAGTAATTATTGGCTATCGTCCTCACAAACTCTTTATTTTAAGCTTTACAGTTACAAACTTGAACACAGCGGCTCACCGCAACAATTATTTAACTCCAAAACACAATTATAAATTACACAGGGATTACTAATAATCCATTTAAAAATGTTAATGAATTAAAACTGTCCTGTTCACAAAATACATAACAAAATAATGGCCTTCTGGAAACGTGTACACTCTTTCAAAGCCCAGAAACGACTGACTGTAAAATTGCTACACTTTAGCCAAGTGCTGCCTTCTGCGGCGCGGCATCTTCAAACAAATAAAACAACAACGGCACAACTTCTAATATAGTTTCCTCCGATATATCCCTCAAGTGTGGAGGGGTTCTTTTTATTTAAATTTCTTGTGGGCATCATCTACTGCGTGGGGAGACATCACAGCTATTTCCTAAGAGAGAGTTTCTACCACCACTTCTTAACTGAGGGTTATAGGCTTTTTCGTATAGGCTTATTCCTGCGTTATAGGCAATTTTCGTCCTTGGGTAAGACATGTTAGTCATTACTTCTTACACTTTTTCTACTTCTTATCCCTGTTGTTCTATCTATTGGCGAGATGGCCAAAAGAATACTGGCACTTGTTTTTTAAAGCCACAGGGCTAAATATAAGGGGTGTATTTTGGAAAGCACAATGAAATTTTGAGGCCTAAGTGCATGTACTTCTCTTGATAGGCCACAGATTTCTACCATAAGATAGTGTAACTGTAAAATCTAGAGATCTATCATATTTATTTTTTGTACCCGGAACATGGTTGTAAAAAAAAATTGCATACAAATAACAAACCACAAAAGAAATAATAAAACTTTGCCGTATAATAAAGGCCTTCACAATAAATAATTGCTTGGATAATTAATGTTATAAGAGGTAATGATTGGGAAAATTATTATAATAGAATCTACTGGGGCGTAATTTATGGATTTGTGGCTTTAGACGTTCATTACTAGCGTTTGTCACACCGTCAGCGAGATCGATTACCGGTTTAGGGTTTGGATTTAGATAGTCTTTAGATAAGTAATATGTGATCATTTGTTTGCATTATTGGACAAAATAATAAAATTCTAAGTCATTTAATTATTTAATAAACCATTGATAAAATATAAATATAATCAAATGTTAAAAAGTTATTCGTTTAGTTCGATATCCAGGGGTCACGTGAGGACAATCTCGGATTTACGAACAATTTTCAAAAAATAAATATTGTAAAACCTATTGCAAACAAAATCTAATATTAAAAACCCTTAAATGACAATCACTTAATTTTTATTAAATAATTTTTTTCAACCTTAGTAATAAAAAAATTATTTCTATTTAAGAAATTTTGACATAAACTTTTCTGTCGCCCCTCCCCCCCTCCCGTTATATATAATATCGAACATCGGATACAAAAACAATAAATTCCTCCTGACAGTAAGTAATAAGAGGAAGTTAATATACTGTTCCCTTGTCAAAGAGGTTTATTGGTGCAGGATTATAATTGACAATTTTATGGTACAATAAGCACACCAATAAACCTGGGGCATTAATTCCGGTGAATAGATAGCTGAAGGATTTCATCCTCCTTTATATTTTGATTTATTTAACATTTTATTCATCAGATTAAGATATATATTCATACTTATTTGACAATAATTACGATACACAAACAAGTATTTGCTGCTAAATATAATAAGATCGAGCGAAAAAAAAAAAACAACGTTCAAAATATTCTTATCCATTATCTCTTATTGCACTTTTCTGACTTCCGGTGGAGAAATATTTGTTGAATTTATCCTTAAGGGGGTAAAAAATGGAAAAACGTACAAATTTCAATTAAATAGTTCGTTTTGGAAACTACTATATAGAGCCTGAAAATAACATTTTTGTTACAAAAGTCTGTCAACCGGAAGTTGACATTAAACTGAAGAAATTTTTCATTTATCCAAGAGAAACTAATGCGATCATCGTTTTTCGACATTTCTGAAATTGAGTTTTCAGCGGAAATACATGTTTTAAGAGCCCTTGAATAAAATTGTTTTTAGCAAATGCTATATCTGTATGGAATAACCCACCGGTTATCTATGTAATGTAATGGTGTGGAGTTGTATTTGTAGTAGTGGTAGTGTGTAGCACGAGCGTTTTAGTGAAAAGGGCTTATAAGTTTGTAATTTTAAAAGAGAATGAAGACTAGTAATAATAAAGTAGTCACACTGTTTTTCAAAAGATATATTCTCTAAGAGATATTAAGTTAACAACAATATGCTTATAATTTAATTGGAATAAGTCTTAAAACTTGATATGGCTCTGATGTTTTCACTTTGGTAGCTAGAACGAGTCTGTAAGTCTGTTTCAAAATCGTATTCGATATGAGCGATTGGAAAGTGTTTTTGAATAGCAATTTCGTGTGAGGTAGTGTTTATAAGGTCGATGGTGCATGTGTTGTTAGCAATATGTACGATAGAATTGGGCATGTAGAGACCCGTAGGTAAGGAATTGTGTTGTGTAAGCAGAATTTGTGTGTCGAGAGGAATTTTTGTATATAGTGTATGTGTTTGTATTATGTGTGCGCGAGGTGGCACTATAATTTTGTGGCGAAGCTGCAGGGTTTTGGGTAAGGGTAGCTGTTGAATCGAATTGATTTGGTGCGTTTGAGCACTATTTGAAAATGGAATGTTGAATTTATTGAGCGTTAGTGTACGTGTGCGCAAATTAATAATTGCCCTATTTAATGTAAGGACATCTCTACCAAGTATTAATTGGAAATTGCCTTTTAATTGCGAAACTATGAATTCGCCAGAAAAATTGGAATTTTCGACATTGTCCGCATGCAAACGAAGGGACGTGATGCCATAATTAGGTATTACTTGGTTAGTCAGAGATTTTAAAATAATGTTGGAATGCTGAAGGTTCTTATTTCGACAAAAACTGGAATCCACTAGGCTGTGACTAGCTCCAGTGTCTACAAGGGCACGAATAAATTTTTTGCCAATTCTTAAATTTACTAACAAATTATCAGAATTGGTGAAAGCAGGTATGAGAGCCAAGGTCATAACATCAGCCGTTCGTGAGAGCGGCTGTGGGCTTAACCGTTTTTTGGCTGTATCTGGAAACATGTTCGAGCCGTATGTCCAAATTTAGAACAAAATTGGCAAGTGGGCCTATTTTGGAGGTTATTGCTACCATTATTATTATTATGACTATACTGGGGTCTATCTGAATAAGGGTTAAATCGCGAATTGTTTGAATTAATTCGAGAACTATGATTATTACTATAATATTGATTATTATTATTATTATAGCGATTATTACTATTTGCTCTGTGATTAAGGTTTTGAGGAATATTAAATTTCTTAGGCATTTTGCCAAAGTTAGTACGAGGTTTTGGTCTGAATTTGTTGGTGCAGTCCACGTCAAAATGTGGACCGGAACAATGGCGACAAGGTCTGTTCTTTATTACATTAAATACTCTAGTTGGTTTTAATTGTGGCTTTTGACTTTTATTACGATGCGGGCATTCTCTGTGGAAATGCATTTGTCCACAGTAACGACAAGGAGATGGGGGTGTACGAGAAGTTTTCGAGTAACAGCGAAAACTGTGGGGTTTGATTCAGAAGCCTGAACTTCTTTTAGGGCATTGGCATAGGAAAGTGCTTCATCTAATTTTTGAGGAAGCTTCGTTCGCACCTCATTACGAAGCGGTTGAGGAAGTGACTTCAAGAATGCATCAGTGGCCAGTTTATCTAAAATTGTTTGTAAGGCCTCGAGTGGGTTAGCTTGAGCTTTTAAATGAATGGCGGATTGGATATGTCTAATCCTATCCGCGAATGTTTCAGGAGACTCAGTGGGCAAGGACTGAATATTAGTCATCTGTTGTAAGAGGACTAGGGGTGTTTTCTCCTTACGAAATCGGGCTAGAAGTCGCTCTGAAATTAGAGGATACGTTATAGTTGTACCCTGGCGTTGTAATTCCGCTTTCTGGGTGTCGTAAAATATTTTTGCAGAACCTGAGAGTCTAAGAGCTAATATTTCTAATTTAGCTGCGTCGTCCCAGCCAGAAAGACTAGCACAATGGCTAATTTGGTCTAGGAAATCGGAGACTTTGGCTGAATTTTCGCCATCGAAAGTGGGCAAACTGTTTATCAATTGCAAATTTCTTAAAGAACTAGCTGGTTGATTGCTGGGGGTGGGAGGATTTGCTAATTGTTGCTGAGCAAGCAAATATTCTACAGCAGCGTCGATTTTCATGTTTTGTCCGTTAATTTTATACATTTTGGAAATAAAAAATTCACAAGGGATGGTGCAAATACAAAAATTTAAAAAATGAAATTCAATAGAAAATTCAAATATGGGAAATATTTAAGATATTTCCGCTGAGAAAATTATTTAAAAGTTAATAAAATTATCTGATGGATAAATAGTTTAATTATGAAATTGGAAATTTTACGTACTTGTAAATTTGTGGATTCTTGTTGAAAATATCCCAAACAGCTGGCACCAATGTAATGTAATTGGTGATGTGTGTAGTAGTTGGTTGTGTCGTGAGCGTTGCGTTTTAGTGAAAAGGGCTTGTAATTATGTTTGAGATAGAAGTAATAGGAATATTTAAGATATCACCACTGTTAACATAAATATATACTGTTAAAATAATAATAACAACTTATTTGGTTTATAAACTTATTTAATTTATAACTGGCACAGATATTTAGAGAGCGATTCCTGAAGTGTCCTGTTTGAAGGTTGAGCTTAGACTCTCTACTCTATTAAAACTAATGTTAGAATCTATTCTTTGGAATTGCTCTCTCTCTCTAGAGGGGGAAATTAGCTTGTACAAAGGTTTGACCTAACGGGATTTGTGCCTTTGTTTAATGATCCAAATTTGCAGTACCTGACACTAAAGTACAATCTTTTGAAGATAATTTCACAGTCTAATATATTATAAAATATTAACAAAAAATACAATTTTGGATACTATAAAATATTCAGAAACTTTAAACTATTATTTATCGATTTTGTCCTTCCACTACATCTACTTCGATATCACCGTTTCGCAAGTGTATGTTTGCTAATTTACCGCCATCTTCTGCTGATCTTCATCTGTATAAAGGATATCCATCGTTTTCTGTAATTGTGTTGAATACTAATTCGTGAGGATATCGCTTAGACCATTTTCTGTCTATCATACATGGTAGAATTTTTGGTTTCAGTGTACGGCAATTTCCATGTATCATATTTTTCGTCACAACTTAATGTAAATCCTTATCGATAACGGCATCGGGTATTTCAGCGCATATTAGATCGTCTGTTTTCGTCTGTTTGAAGTGATTTTGTTATAGAGCCAGATTAGTATATTAATGTGCGTGTAGTAATCCTCTGTTTTGCCATTCCACTGAATATATCCAGCAGCGCACAGAACCCAAAGACTTCATGTTTTACTTTACCATGAAATCCATCAGTGATTTCAGCTTCTGTCTAAAACACACTTTGCTGTGATATCATGCCTATCCACCAGAATTGTTCAGAAAGTAAAATCATCCCAGCACTAAATTACATGTGAATGTAATGAATAGATCTGGACAACAGTAGTGACGAACATATACAATTGCATCTTGAGCATACTCATGCATATGACGTGGACTGCCTGTATATGAAGATAGCAAAATCGTTAGTCTTTCAACGTGAATTGTATTACCGTAATTTATAACTGCATCTCACAAATGAACATATTATTCTCCAGAGCGAAGCTGGGTCTGATTCAAAAGGATGAATATCAAACGTTCTTTTTTTCGATAAAAACAAGCGCAAATTCGTATGCAACGTTCTGTCAAAATTTCAAAGTCATTGGTGAAGAACTTTGGCAGATTTAATATTTTGAACAAATGAACATTTACATTATGCAATTCTTTGCTGTATTTTGGATGAGAGGGTGCGTAAGACTAATTTAAAAGGTGTTTGTATCTGCTCGGACAGCCAGGCTGCGTTGAAGGCGCTTAATTCATGTGTCTTCACTTCCAGATTGGTTGTTGGAATGTTCTAAAAGACTGGAAGATCTTTCTTCATTAAAGGATGTGCTTCTGGTCTGGGTTCCAGGTCATATGGGAATTTTCGGGAATGAGGAGGTGGATAGGTTTGCCAAACTAGGTGCCTCTCTCCCTTTCATTGGTCCAGAGCCTGCTGTTGGTGTGTCTTCTGGCACATGTTTGTCGGGCTTTCAGACGTGGATGACCTCACAGCACCATCCTTATGGATGAGTGCAGTGGGTTGTCGGCAGTCTAAAATGCTCATTGGGGGCCCGGACGGAGCTTTGAGTAGCGGGGTCTGATGTCTTTCACGGACCTCCCTCAGACATCTGGTTGGATTCCTCACTGGGCATTGTGGTTTAAGGAGACATCTCTATATAATGGGACTCGTGCCTGACCCCTTTTGTAGAGTTTGTGAGACTGAGGAGGAAACACCCATGCATCTGATGACGAATTGTTTGGGTTGTGAGGAGATTAGGTTTAGGACCTTCGGCCGGAATAGATATCGGTAGAGGATCTTAAGCTGTGTCCTTTTAAGGTTTTGGTTCGATTTGTTCAGTCTGTGGTGAAACTTAGATGGTTAAAACCTGGGCCTGGATTTTCATTCTAGTCCCAGTGGTTGTTATTCTTTAGGGGTAGCTATATGGGCCCTGGGAGGCTTTGGAAAGCGTAGGGTTTACTTCCCTCCCCTTTTGTGAATAATAATAATAACATTTACATTTTTATTTATGTATATATATATATATATATATGTGTGTGTGTGTGTGTGTGCGTGTGTGTGTATGCATGTTTGTAAAAAATATATTTTATATATTTTTAAAATTATAAAATTATAAAATTGTGGGAAGCTCATACTTAGTATTCCGATTAATTATAAACATCGCATCTGACGACACGCAGGTTTCATGGTAATATCCATGAACCGGAAGTGCGCCTTTACCGTTAGGTTTTTCAATTTTTTTTTTTTGGCGATTTTGTCAAAAGCGGCTCCAACGATTTACTTTAAACTTTGTACATTATCTTCATACTTAAATATTTAATATTTCTTTCTTTATTATACGGGGGTCCCATTTAAACGGGCCACTTTTAAAATAACTCTCAAAAGAAGCAAGATATCTAAAAAGAGATATTATAACGTTTGTTGAAGTATTTTCGCTCTAGTTTAGATGGTGTTGAATGTTTTTTGATTTTATTGCCGCTTTACATATTAAATCGGTGTTGAAAGTGGCAATTTCCTTTTGATCACCCACTTTTTACTACTGTATTGAAAATGATTAAAAAAATGCCGTTAATTTCACTTCAATATTTTAAGCCGTTGCCGAGAGATATTCAACCATAAATATTCAATTTTCGTCATTTTTTACCTATTTTTCTGTTTCGTAAACTAAAATTAAAAACGGATTTCATTATTAATTTCGAATAAAGTTCAAATACTGATGAGAATAGAGTTCAAATACTGATAAAACAGAAAAGCTATTTTTAAACCATAAGGGACTTGACAATCAGGTAAAATATCATTAAAACAAAACAAGTTCCCAGTTTATTTATAAAAAATGATAAAAAAATATTTCCAATTTGGAGATGTTGGTTCCTTGGCATAAATTTTTTCTTTGAGATATCCCCAAAGAAAAAAATCAAGAGAGCTTAAATCTGGCGATCTAGAAGGCCAGCACGCCCGGTCCCAGTCCTCCGATTCAGCGGTTACTGAAAATCTCATACACTTCTCTCCTCGCCACTTACTAAGGTATAGTGCTCGGGACAACCATCTTGTTGGAGCCATATTCTTGATCTGACATTTAATGGCACATTGAACTGTTGCTGTTTATTCTTGGCGAATAAAAGTGGCGTATTCTTGTCCATTTAAGGTATCTGGAGGAAAGTATGGGCCAGTAGTTTTATCTCCGACCATTCCGCACCAAACATTAACAGACAGATGTTCAGTAACCGCTGGATCGGGAGACAGAGACAGGTAAGCTGCCCTTCTAGATCGCTAGATTTAGCCCCTCTTGATTTCTTTCTTTGGGGATATCTCAAAGAAAAAATTTATGCCAAGGAGCCAACAACTCCAGAATCCCTTAGAGAAGACTTAATCCAAACCATCTTAGCAATTCCAGCAGACATGATACGATTAGCAACTTTATATGTTGGACAGTGACTGCGCTTGTGCCGGTTAAGCCGAGGAGGTCATATTGAATAAATAGGAAATATTTTTTTTTATAGATTTTTGTAAATAAACTGGAATATTGTTTGGTTTTAATGATGTTTTACCAGATTTTTAAGTCACTTATGGTTTAAAAATAGCTTTTGTATTTTATAAGCACTTGAACTCACTTATTTATTCGAAATTAATAAGGAAATCCGTTTTTAATTTTAGTTTACGAAACAGAAAAATAGGAAAAAAAACGACGAAAATTGAATCTTTATGATTGAATATCTCGGCGAGGGTTTGAAATATTGAAGTAAAATTAACGGCATTTTGCTTTATTTTTGTAGTAGTTTTCAATACAGTAGTAAAAAGTGGGGGTCAAAAGGTAATAGCCACTTTAAACCACCGATTTAAGGTGTAGGGCAGCGATAAAATCAAAAAAACATCAACACCATCATAAACTAGAGCGAAAATACTTCAACAAACGTTATGTTTACTTTTTAGATATCTTGCTTCGTTTAAGAGTTATTTCAAAAGCGGCCCGTTTAAATGGAACACCCTTGGTGAATCCTTTATTACATGTTTGAAATTCTTTTCTACTTTATACTTCATGCAGACAGGTGACGAAGTTAAGTGTTGCCAAAATTCTGATTTTGTAGAAAAACGTTTACCCAAATTGTGTGACTTGACTGAAGAGTTTTTTTTGTTTTTCAGTGTTTTTTTTTTTCTGCAATTTTCTAAATAAAAACCATGTTTTCGTTTATATATATATGTGTATAGACCTAGCAGGGACGGGTGTTGGTGTAGTGGTGATGATCATGGTCTTGTAAGTGGGAGGACACCAGTTCGAGTCCAGCGTATAACTGCTAAATTTTATATTTGTTTAAAAAATGTTAATAGTAAAGTAGGTGCTTCCGCCCCCGTCCACGACACCTAATTTGGTAGTTTGACGTTAAGCCCGGCTGAAAAAATAGGCATTACTTTACTTTAGATCTAGCACTTTTGTTTGAAACTTTGACGAGAAAATTTTTTATCTAGGAGGAATTCTGAATAAGCTGGAAGATCACGTTTTTCTCAGGAGATTTCATTATTTCATATTTCATCCGAATTTTTGTTTAATCACGCAATTTTTTTTTTTTTTTTTAAATTTAAGACGCGTCAACATTTATGGTCATTGCTGCCCGGAGTACTGCTGCCCTCCTTAGTGCACTGCTGCCCTCCAGACAGTGTTCTCTCGTTACAGACAATACAGTCCTCACCGGACTCTTAGGAAGAGAAAATCTAGGGGCAGCTAGCTCTGATGGACTTGAACCCAGGATCTCCGTGTTGCTAGTCCAGCACGCTATCACACAGAGCTAATCCGTTCCCAATTCAAATTGTATATCAACATTTTCATTTATTCGTACCATATTTTATTTTTAAAATGAGAGAATAAGTAGAAGTTTTATAACAGATTATATTTTTTTTCTTACAATTTCTATAATGAGAAAGTCATTTTCCAACTAAATTTACTCTTGTTTTCAATTAGAAATCTTCTTTCAGTTTTTGTACTTTTTCTTTTTTTGTCTTTTAATTCCTTGGTTATGGAAAACTTTATTTCATCCGTTTATCTCATGAAGGGAGATTTTCTTCATTTTTCTCTTATTATTTTGTTTTAATAAAGTTCTTTTTTAAAAAAAGAAATAAAAAAAAAAATGATAAAAACAAATACTTTAGGTCCAAGAAATAAAGTTCGTCATCATCTCACCCCATTTAAACATCATTCCCTCTTGCTAACCAATAGTCTTTCATTGTAAGCAATTAACAGTAATTTGTAAACTTTTAAATAAGAAGGTTGTTTGAATAAAAATTAAACCTAGACTTGTTTATATTTAATTAAGTTTGTTTTTTTAAAAAAAATAATAATCTCTTCGCTGTTTAAATATTTAAATAAACTGGGTTGTGATAACAGAATAAAAAAAAGCAATGTCAGCAAAAATGAGATGAGAGCAGTTTGATATTAATTATTAATTTATCCAGTTTTCATTATTATTTCAAATATTTAATTTTTATAATTTATTCTATTTAATTATATGTCTGCCAGCAAATTCATAGGGAAGTAATAATGTATATATTCATTCACACATCATCGATTCCTTGGTTCTTCAACCATACGACGACTCGCCAACCAGTCAGACTTTCTGGTAAGCCTTCCAGATCATACTCCTTTTCAGATATATTGAGAACATACATCATGCTTACTTCCTGTATTTTAAATTATTTAATGACAACTTTCTTCAATTTTGTGAGCGAAAACAACTTCTGCTTAACTTCAATTATTGTGGCCATTTCTCATCAAAATTTATTGATTGTGTAATTGATGCGCTCAAAAAAAAAAAAACAAAAAAAAACAAAGAAAAAACAGTAAAATTCTGCATAGCAAGCATTGATTCATCTAGTGGACTTGAATCCATTCTGCTATGGATTCTGGAATGGAAGGATCCATTCTGCCATAAGCTATTTTCTTATTTTTATCTTATCTAAGAAATATTACCTTTGTGGATCCTTTCGTGATATAATGGGTATGATGAAGGAGAGAAAATGGTTTGGTTTGAATGAACAAACTAGATATGGGTGAACACTGTATAATGTTAGAAGTGACGCTGACTGCCTGGACTTTACACTAAAATGGTAGAGTATG
>JAAEAF010004870.1:0-56755 GCA_011037195.1 Triatoma infestans
AAATATGAACTATGAACTTTACAAACCAATTTCTAAGAACCACTTTTTCTTTAACTCTTAGGACCTCAAAATGTGTATTTCCGGTGAAATTTCAATTTTCAAAATTCGACACGATCACAATACTTCCGCTTTACTAAGAGTAAGAGAAAGAAACACAAAAACAAGTTTTTACCAGAAGTATAACTTGTTTTATTCGATCAAAAGACGTCACCCATTTTATAGACTTTTCTCATTGGACTCGATAAGTCTATCACAATATATATGAAACATTCTGCCCGTGCGGGAAAAAATTGAATTCCAGAAATCCTGGAGGCCTCTTGGAATACCTGAGACGTTTAGTAATCCCTCCAAAATAGTGGACGTTTCTAATCATCTATACAATATTAAATACAATAAAAGGTGCAGTAAAAATTCTAAGGTTTGAAGTATTAGATTCATGTGAACAGATAGTTGAGATTTTCGCAGTAAGAGAAATGCTCTGTGGTTGTTATATATCCCTTACTTTAGAGCTTAATCCCCTTATATGTATATTTATATATTTTCAAAATAGCTTTTTATGAAAAAAAAATCAGTGATTGATTAAAAGAATCGATTTAAAATACGAAATTTCATAGACTAATAATCAAGCATCTATTATTATTATTTTTTAATATTAGCTCTTTATATTACAATATAAAAAGATTTATTGTAAATGTGAAAGTAACAGAAATAAATAAATAAAGACGTGCAATAAATTGTCCTTGGTATTTTGAGCGAACGTTCAAGCAATGCTATTGTACAAAAGGTTACAAACAAGCGAGCGCGTGTGTTAATATCGCCTGCAATAATGCAAGTAACTGTAAATTGCATGTTAAAAAAAAAAATAGTTGTAACCGGCGTTTAAAAAACAGTTTTATATATATCCTATCATTGTAATTAAAAAAGAAAATTGAATATATTGTATTTAAATTTATAAGGAGGGATGTAAATTGTAGGAGTTTGAAAGATCTATTAAAATCTCTTAAGATTATGCCTTTCTCCTTATGACTAAAGAGTCACAAAATTCGTACTCTAAATAAAAATCACGGTGGCACTTTAACTAATAGATAATCCATTTAAAATCCTCCGAAATATTAATTTTTAAAAAAAATTAATTAAAAAAACTAATTAATGGCAATTTAAAAAAAATACAATTACTTACATAAAACGGATAGTGATAAAAGGGTGAACAGTGCAGCCAACAGTGCCATGGTGAGCGGCTAAATGCGCTTACAGTTTGTGTTGTCATTAATATTGCGTCTAACACGCCCCACCTGTAGGAAATTATTGTGCGCCCCCTCTTCTTTCATTCTTTTTTTTTGTACTTTTTTATTAAAGTGATCAACTTCTTCTATTTTTCATTCAGTTTGATTAGTAAGTAGCTGACTGGAATTTTGTTTATCCATTACAAGGAGACAATCAAAAATTAATTTTGAAATAATTTACAGAAATAATAAAAATTTGTGAGTGTAATAAAAATTTATTCTATAATTTCAATTTCTTGAAAAATGTACAAATATTTTTTAGCAGTTATTTTTAGCAACGCTTCTGAAAATGATAAACTAGTGAAAGTTTAAAAACGCCGTGTTTATATGGGGGTCATCATCATGCCTCTAGATCGCCTCCAAGATTCCTACTTCAAATTTTTCTTCAAATAATAAATACTTCGTAATTTTTCTTTAAGTCTGGTGAGAAACACATGACTTTGTCTTACTCTTGTGTAAAATAAAATTACTAATTTCTTTAAACTTCAAATTTTTACTGACCTATGTAGTAGAATCCAGAAGAGCGCGCCAATAATATTGAACCAATCTATAAACTTTGAAATTATCGCCACAAATACCATCGCACAACTATCTTTCTTTTTTTCCTTTTTATTTTATTTTATTCGTATTTGCAATCTGAATAATAAATACAATAAATAAGATGTGTTGAAGAGAATAGTCTTGGGCGTGATCGTCTCCCGCAGAGAAGCTATCCAGTGGTGGTAACACAACCACTGTAATTCAGACTATGTTAAACTCGGAGAAGGTAGCAGGGGCCAGCGGCTGTGGGTTGTTCGGAATTGTAACGGAGGCGAGATTTTGATCTAAAGTAGAGTAAAGAGGAAGAGATTCATGGAACAACGCACAACTATCTATCTAATGATTTTTTTATTTTAGAAAGATGTTTCAAGTAAAAGTGATAGGTTTAGATCTGTGCGGTTAGCATTCCAAGTTTAAAGGAAATCATTATGATAGTCATTTTCGACATAATTTCATTCAAAAGCCCAGTTTGTAAAGTCGTTGTTCCGGTTTACCGATTTTCTTCAAATTTTGAATCATCTAGCAATGCTGGTAATGAACGTTAATATTATACAAACGGCAGTACCATACATTCGTAACTGATGTGGTACTTTATAGGAAAGCTAAACGTGACCGTTCCCCCCCCCCAACTGACAAAAAAATCCATTTTCCCAGGAAAATTTTTCAAATAAAAGTGATCGCTGTTTAAACATTATAAAGTTTAATGAAAATCGTTAAAAAAATCGCGATTCAAGAAAACCGCGTAAAAATGGATCCAGGTCGCTTCCAGTTGAAAGATTTTGTCCGAAACCTTCGTGTCAGATAGGGTGGCAGTACTTGAACGGAATGCCAATTTTAAGGAGCTTCCTGCGATTTTTCTCACACACACACACACACACACAAAGATTTTTCATTAAAAAAATATTTTTTTTATTCAAGAGGCCTCAATTTTCAGCGATAACTCAACTTCGAAAACTTGGTCACAATTACAATACTTCCTCTTATCAGGAATAACCATTCCTTTTTCAGAGAGGAATTATTCTATAATTAAATTTCTTTGAATACGTATCAATCTTTTTAGTAATTATTTTAGCAACGCTTCTGAAAATGGTAAACTAGTGAAAGTTTAAATACGCCTTATTCATATAGGGGTCATCATGTCTTTAGTTCGCTTCCAACATTCCTACTATAATTTTTTTCCTCTCTAGACAAACACCTTCACCAAAACTATATTTCAAATTTTTTCGACTATTAATAGACATTTTTTGTAAGATCGCCTAAAATTACATTCCCTTGGATGAAATGTTCTATAATCTAATGTTTCACTTTGCTAGGCGTTTTCAACTTTTTCTTTTTTTCATTTTCTCTTACTCTAGTAAGAGGAAGTTATTGCGATTGTATAAAATTTTTGAAATTGAATTTTCGCTGGAAATACATGGTTGTGGTCTCTTTTGCAGGAAAAAGTGGTTTTTAAAAAATTGTCGTTTTTCCTATCTGAGTGGCATAGCTCAAAAAATAAAAATCGCAGTATGTTCGAACTTGACATTTCATTTGGATATCGCAATGGGATCCGGCAGGAAGGAAGTTATCTGTCAAAATTTTTCAACTGGAATTATCACTTATACTGAATAGATATTCCAGTTTTTGTAATTTTCTCTAAAACGGCTCCACAGATTTGTGCTCGCATTATCGAACTTATGTTACTACGCAGGAGAAATACAAAAAAAACACCACGAATACTTTTTCACGAAAAAGTCAAATATTAATTTTTTTTTTATATTGAATTACAGAATTATAATAATAAAATAAATTACATCCATATATCTGAATGCAAGAAATAAATATAAATGTTTATTTTCCATGTTACACGTTTTTTTTATCAAACACATAGTTTAAATTCAAAATTAGTTACATAAATACGAAGAGTATAATATGGGGTAACTGGTTCGATTGTCTCCGTAAATGTTCGGCACTCATTCGGGAAGATGTCATCACGCTTTTTTAGATGTTGTTCCATTACGATTTTTAACAAATAACCTCCCAAAAAACATTTTCAATATTAAAATAAAAGAAATTAATACGAATATTGACAAAATAAAAGTAGCCTACATTTATATCAAAACTGTTTAGATACTTCTCAAATTATTTATTTGTGAATAATTTTAGATCAACTATTTTGACATAAACTTTCCCTTGTAAGGCAAATGAGAGTCAAAAGATAGACTACTTTTCTTTTGGATAAGGAATTCTAAATGTAATGGTTACTATATGTATATAAAAAAAAATCAGCCGATTTTGCATGGAGTCTGAACAGACAGACAGACGGAAAATAATTTAAATTTTCACACCATTAGTCATAGAAAGATATGAAACTAAGATAACGCAAAATAGCGCAAAAAATAGAAAAGAAAGACAATTAAGGCTTATAAATATCTGATCAAAGAGCAAGTATTCCAAAAAGTAATTTGAAAAGTTATTTCACTTTCTTTCTGAAAGTTTCAGAAGAGAATGCTGATTTCAGGTTCGTTTCTTTTCTTCTTCGTTTCTATATCTTCCTTAGTATCCAACAAGCTGGTACGATAAGATGATGGTTTCCATTTGCTAAACCACGTTTTTTTTAAGAAGCTTTAGATGTTGCTGAATTTTTTTTCCTATTTTAGGAAGGAGGCTAGTTCCATCCAGGATGTCGTAAGAGCCGACTAAAACACTACGCTCCAAGTGGCATCTCCAATACTCTTTTTTCCAACTCCAATGCTCATTTCCTTCGATGGACCTACAAATTGCACACTAGAGAGTTATTCCTATTAGGGGGATTCCCTGCGCATGTCACCCTAACTTGTTTTAAGAGAGAGAAAGAGAAAAAAAAACATCTCAATTCCACGCACTTCCTTCCTTGCAGGTAAGATATGTTTTGATCTTCGACTAAGGATTGGAGGTGTTAAACAAAATTCCTTATCTTCTTTTTTTTCCTAACTCATTTTATTCCATCTACAGATTTAATCACTTTTGGATTATTGAATTAGGATTCTATTGAATTAATATTTCTTCAGGGGAATTCTCCAGAATTGGAAATTGAGATTTTAGTTAAGGTGCTCTAGTTGAATAGATCTGAAAGCGATAACTTCCATATCGACGAAAGAACCAAATTAGATTAAAAATGAAATGTTATCTATTTTTCTTCTATAATTGATTCGTTTATATTTTAATTTTAACAAAAAAAATTATAAAGCATACTAAATGAAATTAACAAATTAATTAAGCTGTTATCTAAATTAATAGGATTATTGGGCTCCAGAGGGGGAGAGAAGAGAGAGAGAGAGAGGAGAGGTAGAGAGGAAGATAGGGGATTTCTTGCGGAAATAATAGAGCTAGATAGTGAACAGACTTTGCTTGAAACTCACCAGTCGGAGGAACCCAATTAGCATACCAAATTTCTGTTTTCCTCCATTAGTGTGCCCTGCACATTTACATTAAAAGGCCTCTACTTCTCTATATATACTGACAGACCAAACCAAACAACATGCCCAATACGGCTTTTCGATATATACATACATTTTATGTAGTAAACTATTTAATATTACTATTAGGTAAGCAGTTAGGAATTTTCCCTTTTTTTTTTACTTTCGAAATTGAGTATTCACCGGAAATACATGTTTTGAAGATCCTTGAGTACATAAAACATGTTTTTAGAGAATGGCCTGCATGTGTTGTGTGAACAAAATTTCTTAAAACTGAAAAATCGCAGGCAGCTCACACTAGTATATCATTCAGGTATCTGGCACCGTGTCTGGCAATCCTTCAACTGGTAGGGCGACTTTATTGGTTGGTTTTTCGTGGTTTTCAATTAAAACGATTTTCATTAAATTTCATTAAAACTGATTTTGGAAAAAATCTGTAACAATGATTCTTCAAAATAGACAATAATAATACGAGTAATAAATAAAAAGACGTAGCTATTACTTGATGACTAAATCACCAACTGAATAAATCAAATCATTTCTTGTTGTGATGTCACGTCACAGCTATTTTAGTTTTAGATATATGTTAGAAGGTAGAGCCGTCATGTTATTCAGTACTATATTCTTGTTTTAAAATAGACAATTTTATCTCTCTGTAACATTTTGTAAAAATATTTTGTTTGTTTTTTTCCCTTCAGCAATGCAATTTTGTTTATAGTTCAAATAACTTTTCGTGTATGAAAATTTGGCGATTTTCCCCAATATTAAAATCGTTGTTCAACGGCAGTAAAAGCCACACTATAGCCTCCATAGAATTTCTGGATGAAAACTGGATATCGAAAATTTGACAAAATCCGAATACTTCCTCTAAGATGAGTAATAGATAATAATAAATGATTGCAATAATTCCATTGTTTGAAGAAAATATGCCAAGTGGAAATTAACAAATACCAACACAGAATGTGGTCGAAAATATGTGGTAGAAAAAATCAATGGGATAGTTGGCAAACTAATGAAAATTATTGGTCGAAGAAAATAAATATTATAACATAACATCCTATTGGCGCTATCTTAGGCAAAGAAAGAAAGTTAATTCTATTGGTTAACAGAAGTCTGAACATTTATTATAAAAGTAAACTAAAATTATGAAAATTTCAACAAACCACTTGACCAAACACTCTTTGTTACTTTCACTCAGCTATGTAAAGAAAAATGTAAATATAGTTATTAGGGAAATATTATGTATTATTTAGCAGTTTGTATATTATTTATTCTGTTTATTTAATTAATTACATTTTTGCTCTCTCTCCCTCTCTCTCTCTCTCTCTCATATCTTAAATAAATATCCTTGCAGAAAGCAACAATGAAAGTATTGTTTATTTTTTTATCATTTCTTTCGTAAAATAATTTTACTTTCGTCAATTTATTCTTCATTAAAAGTATATAAAACAGTTACTGTAAGCTGAGTGAGTATAGCAGTTTTGAAATTGTTTATTTATTCCAGTAAATAAAGGAAGTATTGCGATCGTGTCAGATTTTCAGAATTAAGTTTCTACCGGAAATACATGTTTTTATGTAATGTATGTATATAGTTATATGTATTATATACGTATGTGTGGTATGTATGTGAACAAAATATTTCAAAAACAAATAATCGCAGGTAGCTCAAACTTGGTATTCCCTTTTAGGTACTGCTGCTTAGCAACTGACAGGAACTTTTTTTTTTTTTAAATAGCTCCCAGGATTTTCTTTAAACTCCGTTATGATATAGTGTAATGTATAATATAATAGTATAATTACAATATAATGAATAATTTTCTTTTATTTGAAATATCTTACCAGGAAGATTGATTTTTTTTGGATGAATCTGAAGGAACTCGTAGCATTAAGCTTTTCTCTAAAGTACTACTTTAAAAGTACAATGTATGGATCTCGGCTACTAATATTAATATAATACGATAGAAGCAATGCTGGGATTTCAAATTTGAAGAAAATCAGTTAACCGGAAGTGTGCATATTTACAAAGTAGGTTTTTGTTTTCAGTTTTCTAGAGTTCTCTTATTAAAAAAAATAACTATAACGAATTTCTTTAAACTTCAACTATTAATTGGCACAGATAAAAATGTATCACTATTATTTCGAACGTTTTTCCAGAAAAAAAAAGAAGCGATATTAGAAGAGTTTTGGGGACGACCTATAATCAGTTTGATTTAAATTATAAATTGCTACATAGTTGGGAAGCTTGTTGGTTTGACAAGCAGAGGGGACCCAGTATGTCCACTCAGGTAACACATGTATATTAACCTGTGCATTTATAAATATTGCAAGATTAAACAATATTTGAGAATTAAATTGTGTTAGAAGTAAGAAAATTATTATTATTTGTCTGCGAGGAGGGACTAAACCCTACGCTATTCAAAGCCCCACAGGGCCTATATAGCTACATCAAGAAAAACAACAATAAACCGGTCTAGAACAAATATCTAGACCCGGATCTAATCTATCTAAGATTCACTGCAGTCCGAACAAATCGGACAATAACCTTAAAGGAAAATAGCCTAAGCTGTTCCACAGACATGCTGTTCCGACCAAAGGTCCTGAACCTAATTTCCTCACAACCCAAGCAATCTGTCATAAGATGGATGGGTGTTTCCTCCTCTGTCGCACAGAC
The DNA here is from genome assembly GCA_011037195.1 of Triatoma infestans. Lineage (NCBI taxonomy): Eukaryota > Metazoa > Arthropoda > Insecta > Hemiptera > Reduviidae > Triatoma > Triatoma infestans. The sequence goes on from JAAEAF010004870.1 coordinate 7,932, forward strand.
TCTACAAAAATGGATCCGGCATGGCCACATTACGTAGCAGTAAGATAAAGTCATGTGTGTGTTTCAAAGCAGATTCTTTTTGTTTTATTTCCTTTGCAATTATCTAACCATTTTTTTTTTGTGTGCAATTTTTCCCAAAAACGCTCCAATAATTTTCTTTAATTTCATTATATATATATGTAGGTCATTAATATATAAAATTTTTATTGCTTTTAGAGAAATACATCTTTCAGCAAGCGGTTGTTGCCTTGCTCAATATACATACAATTAAATAAAATGATATAATTTAGAGGTACATTGGGCAATTTATAAAGCAAAACATTTTTATATCAATATGGAATATTAGCACATCGATGAAAAGTAAAATAAATGCATAACTTGAAGTAAAACAAAAGTAGCAATAAGCGTAAAAAGCAAAAGAAACAATTACATAAGACGTAGAAATTGAAGTAGTTGTACAAGAAACCAAAAAGGCTAAATACCAGATCAAAGACAAAATAAAATATATTAAAGCTAAATAGCTAAATTTTAATTTTTATTCGCTACTTCCTAAAGTTACTTTTCCAACTGAGGAGACGACAAGTTGTAAATCTCAATTAAGTACAGATACACATTAATTTATGAATTCATTATTATCTAATTTCAATATGCTTCTGATATTTGTACTATTTAGGCCACTCACAATATATTTAGGTGATTCAAGCAGTCTGTTTTTTTGTTTGTTTTAAATTGTTTTTTATACAGGAATGTATGATTGGTGCGAATGAGCGTGGGGGGCCAATACCAGCCAGGGGTGCAACTTTTGGAAGTATTATCGTGTAGGAAGTATTCCTGCACTTTAATTTAATGAGTCAGTGTCTAATGGAGGGACGGGTCTGAGCCGGGATTGGCTATCCTGGCAGACGTATGTATGATGGTGAGTATATAAGATGTGTAAATATTTTTAATTGAGGTTAATTATTGAGGGGTGAATTCGTATGAATGTAAGAATAGGTATGTGTGTATGCGTATTTATTTGTATTTATTTTGTACGCGTGAAATATGTATGCACTGTGTTTATGAATGTGTGATATGAAGGTTTGAATATGCATATGCTGGATATTGGCAACTATGAAGGAGTAATATGCATGATTATGGCTTATGGAGAAGGCTAATGCCAAAAAAAAACCAGTCTGTTATCTGTAGGCAATTTAATTTGCAAACCTGTTCAATGTACAACTTGCCCATTAACAAACAATCTAATTAAGTTTTTGTTTTTGAACTCTCAATTTGGCTGTAAAGTCTTATTTTATTAATATTTGTTAAAAGTTCTATATAAATTTACTGGTTCTATAAAAATAAACTACAAATATTTCTGTTTGTCAGAGAATATCTGTAGTTGATAGCTCTTTCTATGTGCACCCTTTACAAATGTTTTTTTTTTTTAACTAAAGTGTCAGCGGGAGAAATGTAAAAAAAAAATATTGGATCTATTACAAAAAAAAATTCCGATCAGTAGGTCTGTAACAATTTTTTTTGTAATATTGATTTTAAAGGGAAAATAGTTTTTGATGTTGTTGTCCATCAAATTTGTAATTGCAGAGCTCTATACTGGTTCTGTCTCCTACATAGTATTCATGAAAATATGTTGCTAAAATTCCGAATTTGAAGAAAATCGATTTGTCGCAAGTGAAACGGATTCTCTTATATCCAGTGTAGTCTTTATCTATAAAGACACCATATGAGCTTATTAGAAATAAGGTTTACCAATTAGCCATATATATACCTACTTATTAAAACTTTGGAATTTGCTAGTGCCGGGAAAATCAATGGAGGGGTATGCTAAACACGTTTAGTTTTGGCCTTCGCTATGTAGGTGCGTTAACAACCGTAGCTTCCCACTTTTTCTCACGATGCTGGGTCTAACACCGATTTTGTACTCATGGGAATTGAACCTCCAAAAAACTCTCGCACCAAAGGCGAGTGCGCTAGCCATTAGACCAACGCGTGAGGACTATGATCGCAATACCATTAGGAAAAAGAAAAACAATCTAACTCAACAAACACTCAACCTGATTTTCTTTGATTTAACCACTAAATTAATGTGGGCAAGAATAAGACGGCAAAAATCATAATACAGGTAATAAATTAAATTAATTAGAGTATATTAATTGATAACAGTTTTGCCATTATATCCGCATATTATATGATTTATATTGCTGTGGATATGCAATTATGAATATATTACAGTTCAGCCATAAAAATTTACCGTTGAAAACAATATGAAAGAATATCTTTATACAAATTACCTAATAAGTAAATAAAAGTAAATATTCATAAACAATATTCTAAGTTAATATATCACAAGAAGTAATAAGCAATCGTGTCAAATTTTCCATATAAGGTTTTCCCGGAAATACACGTTTCACGGTCCTCTGGGTCACGATAAATTGGTTTTTAGAAATTCCAAAACGAAAAAAAATTGCAAAAACTTCAATCTACGTTTAATTTCCACCAGGGAACCCGACACTAAGGTTTAGGACAAAATCTATCAACCGGAAAAACCCCTTTACTAAGTGGATATTTACAGCTTTTGCGATTTTCTTGGTAAATTCATTTGAGGGGGGTGGGGTTATATTACCTCTAAATAAACTTTTGCGGGTAAATATTTTGAATAAAAATGAGAATATGTGCAGATAATATACGAAGTTTACATTTATTAAACAAAATCGATGTAGCCATTTTCCAGGAAATCGAGAATAAACTGGAACACAATTTAATAATGTCGCACTTGCAGTTGGTGTATTTGTTGGAAACAATACGGTGGTAATAAGCGGAATACCAAGTATGAGCTTCTGTCGATTATTCATTTTTGAAATGTTTTGTTCGCGATGTTTTGACATACACACACAAACACACACACACACACAAACACGCACAGGTGACTAAAAGCATCCAGCTTTTTGTGATTGCCTTTTTTTTAATTTATTTCTCATCTCTATTTGACCGTTTGAACCATTTTCAGGTTTAAATATTTCAGTTGTTACAACAACAACAAAATTAATTGTTTTTTTAACCAATAATAGAATTCTAGTTTAAATTGATGGGTAAACAAAAAGATATAGGATAGATTACAGATGCATACATAGAGTGGATTCGATAATCCCTCACCGTGTACCGAGTTAATCACATGGGAAGTCAGTGAGACGTATCACACTATCTCTATACACTATATAGTTAGCATGGGATCATGTGATCTGGGCACGCTCTGCCAAACAATGCCAACCTTGTGGGCACGAGAGGGTGTGAGTCAGAGAGTGGGCGTGCACAAACTATACTCAACTGAGACTGTTTCTACTTCCCTGGTTTGTATTTTCTCGATCATCATTTCCTGTGATGTCAATTGCAAATTATGCAAACGTATATTATTAAATGTGGTAATAATATTCATCTTTATTAATCCATGTGTAACAAATTCTTATATTATTTTATAATGAATATATATAATTTTAGAAACATATAGAAATGGTTTTAGGTGAAGAAATGTTGTACTTGTATATTTTACATTGTTGGCTTTTGAAGGTTTAATTTTTTGATGTCATACAGCCTCAAAACTGAAAAATCGCAAAAATTTTAAACTTGACATTCCGTTTAGGTATTACGACTGAATCCGACAGGAACTTATCTAACAAAATTTCACAACTGTAAGTACCACTTCAATGAATAGATTTTTCCGTTTTTTTGCCATTTTCTCGGAAAACGGCTCCAACGATTTTCTTTAAACTTATTAACGACTTACACATACAACTACAACTTTAATTTGAAACATTTCACTGGGAAAATTCATTTAAGTGGGCTTCTTTGATGGTGGGTTGGGGGTTATTTTTTCCTCTAAAGTGCTATTTCAATTTATTATATAATTATATCATCTACATAGTTCTAAATGGAATTAAATATGTTGTCACTATTCCAAATTAGCAGAAAATCGGTTGACCGGAAGTGTGCTTCTACTGATCATGTTTTTCAGTTTTCTGAGATTTTCTTGAAAACGGTTTCAACAATTTTCTTTAAACTTAGTATATCGTCTACATATATAAAGACTATAACTTTTTTTTTTAAACATTTCTCTCGGGGAAAATTCATTTAAGTGGTTGGGGGGGGGGACTCGGTTAGGTTTTTCTCTTAAGTGCTATTTTAGTTTATCAAAATAATATTAATTATAATTAAATATGTTATCAAAATTCTAAGTTCGAAGAAAAAATCGGTTGACCGGAAGTGCGTTTTAATTGAAGTTATTTCAGTTCTCTACGATTTTCACTATAAAAACACTGACGGATTTTATTAAATTTGATACACAAACTATGAATGTGGAGATATATCAATTTTGTTGGATACTTATTTCCGAGAAAGTTCATTTAAAGAAGTTTTGGGTGGAGGGGGGAAGTGTATGGTTTGCTGAAAAAAGTCACTTTATTAATTTTAGATTCTCCAGGTGATATAAAATCGAAGACACCTTAAACATTTAGTAATAATTATAAGTTTGAAGGCAAATTTGTCACCTAAATCTGTGTGAACTGTAGCAAGAGAAAGTCGTGTGAGTGTTTTGCCACAGATTTTTTTTGGGGAAAAATTAATTTAGGAAGTTTCTGGTTGGCTGATTTAATCTGGCACACAAGTCATACCGACCAATCCTATCATCAATTTTGTGGCGAGCCCAATTAAAAGTTTTTGGAATTTTAAAGCAAATTGTCAATTAAGTTATATTAATTGCAGAAAAAGACAGTCTGTGAATGTTTCACACCAGATTTACATATATATATATATATATCCTGAAACATGCTTCTTGTAACTAGGCGCCACCATAGGGCAAAGCAGGCCTTGATGGAAATTATGGAAAGAAAAGTTTGAGACTCTCGAAGAGTATACGCTCTAGATACAGAAACGCTGATATTATGGCATTTGATAATGCCAGCAATGTAGCGTATATTTTGGATCCGACCGTCCGTTTTGAGAGTAAAGATCCGAAACAGGGCGAGAAAATAGATGAGGAGAAAAAGGCCATTTATGAAAAATATATCCCCTTTTATAAGGAGAAGTTTAAGGATCAATTCGGGGTCAGGGACTACAAGGTGCATGGCTTGTGGTTTGGTGCCAGAAATGTGGTGCTTAAGACAATCTTGGACGTTTTCGACAAGATCAATGTCAGCCTTAAAGACATCCTTTAGTGGAGAATATTTTAGTTGGCTCCCTGCGAATTATTTCCCAGCATATTTATAGATAAACTTAATGTTTATATTTAGACATATATGCACTTTATGTCATCTATAGATATTTTTTATTTAGACATTGGACATTAGGACATCCCTATATTTTAACTTTTTATGGTTTTATTGTCGCTTTATTGCTATGTATGCTATGTGTTGATTGATGAGTATGCTATGTGTTGGAGCACCTCAATTTAATTGAGCAGCCCCACTTGATTTTGATTAAGTGTTCTCTCTATATATATAATGCCTGGTAAAAAGTAAAAAAGTAAAGTAATAAGATAAAAGCGACCCAATAATAGAGATAGATAAAATAATGAGGCTAAAGGCTCAACCTTTAAAAGCACACCAGCTTTCATAATTCAATCTTGAAATTAAATGAATTAATTAATATCAATTAAAGTTATATCCCTTTATCGCTAATGGTTTCTGAGTGCGCAGCAGAGTCGACGAAATAAAAGCTTTTTCAATTAATTTGGAGAACTTGTCACTGTTATGTCCTGATGAAAATATAGAAAAGTTTTGTGACAATAAAAAGAATAATAAGTTGAAATTAAGATGGTTCTTTGATTTATTATCCTTAACTCTTTTCCTTTTCAATTATAACAGTATTATTATACCTTGAGGGGAAAAAGTGCTTTTAAAGACTTTTCCTAATGAAAATTCTTCTTTGTTTATTTTCCTCCTCTTTTTTTTCTTTATTAGAGAATTTTTTCTTTTAAAAAACAATTAAAAAAAATTATATCTCTTAAAATTTTGATAAAAATAGCCGAACACTCAATTGTTTAATTTTTATGTGGGCATGGTGAAAAGTTCTCGGCCTAAGAGTGAAAATGAGTTTTTTTGTTAAAAATACATTTATTTCTCAATGTAGACTGTCTTTAGTTCAATACTTTTTGTCAAACGTTTCTCCAATAACTGGATTCCGTCCCTGAATTGCGATTCTGGAAGGTCTTCAAAACATCCATTCACCGCTGCTATCACCTCTCCATTTGACACAAAACTTTTTCCAGCCATAAATTTCTTAATGTTTTGGAATAGATGGAAGTCAGAGGGAGCCAAATCTGGTGAATAGGAGGATGTCCCAATAATTCATACTTCAAATCCCTCAATTTTCCCACTGCCAAAGCGCCTTTGCGGGCAGGTGCATCGGCCTGCTGAATGAGGATTTTTTTTCTTTTGCAAACCAGCCCTTTTCTCTCTAATTTTTTCACCTAGCTGGTCAAGAATATGTGCTTAGTATTCCCCATAAATTGTTTGACCCTATGGTAGGTAGTCAGTTAAAAGAATCCCTTTAGAATCCCAAAAAGCACTGCCGTAACCTTTCTAGCCGATGCGATTGTCTTTGCTTTCTTCGGTGCAGAGCCACCGGCTTCTAACCACTGCTTGGACTGCTGCTTTGAGTCAGGCATAAACTGGTGAACCCACGTTTCATCCATCGTAATAAATCGGCGAAGAAAATCGGTTGAATTCTTCTTAAATGGCACAACATTGCTGAGAAACTCGATTCTTCATTTGTTTGTGATCAGCAGTTAACAAATGCCCACCTTGCACGAAGCTTTTTCATATTAAGTTCTTCGTGTAAAATGTGCCGCACCCTTTCTTCTGAGATGCTTACAGCCTTAGCTGTCTCATACATCTTTAATCGTCGGTTATCTAGAACCACATTTGTGTATCTTATTATATTTTATTCGGTAGTTGCAGTTTTTGGCCGCCCTTCACGTGGATCATCTTCAATCGATGTACGACTACGTTTAAACTCAGATGCCCAATTTTTTACTGTTGATAACGAAGGTCCAGACTCCTTACACACTTTCTCCAAATTTGGATGAATTTCTGTTGGCGATAAACCATCCAAAACGAAGAATTTTTTGACGCAACGGTATGGTATTCAAGTGTATTCATTTTGTCGAAAACACACAGTACGCTTACTTTAAACAAACTATTGGTCTGATCAAATTCACAATTGGTACTTTCTTTGGCAACATGTGTGCCAACATAACAAACAGTAATTTTATTTGTTGCAATGCTATCTATAGGCTAGGTTAAACAATAAACAGAAATATAGTATGGGTTGCTCTCAATCCGAAAATTCAAGCTTTAAGGTTATCTGAATACGAAAATATCAGATGTGAAACACTCACACGACCTTCTCTTACTTCAATGTACATAGTTATAATTGACTAATTCCCTTCACATATAATTCTTACTAGATATTTAGTGCCTCCAATTTACACCAATGGGAGACTATAAAACGATTTTTTTGTTCCAAACAAAACCCCCCCTCCCTCAAAACTCCCCTTAAATGAATTTTCTCAGAAAAAGTTACAGACAAGGGTCTCTGCATTTATTGTTCTATTGCTGTTGGTGTTTTAATAGAAAACTGTTCAGAAAAAACGCACTTCCGGTCAACTGTTTTCTAAATAATGAATTATTTTATTTTAATTAATATTATATGGATGATAGAATCGTACAGTAAATTAAAACTGCACTTCAGAGGAAAGCATAACCCCACCTTTCCCCCAAAACACCCCATTAAATGAATGTTTGCGGGGAAATATCTGAAATAAAAGTTCTAGCACTCTGAATGTGTAGTTAATATAAGTTTAGAAAATCATTGGAGCCGTTTTCGAGAAAATCTCAAAAACTGGAGAAAAAATTTAGTAAAGTTGACGGTTTTAACCAAAACCTTGTAGGTGAGTTGGGTGAGAGCAACTACTTGAGTTTTGCGCATACATTACATAAACTCCCGGCTAATAAATTTTTGTATAAACACATCCAAGGGAGTCACGTAGGTCTCGATCTAACAGTGGATTTGGTGCTTCTAGGCATTCCTATTTAGTTGTAGTTACATCTAATCACTTTGCTGGCTCCAAACTGAAAGAATCTGATCTCACCGGAGCAGGAGCATGGCTGCAGGATCTGAACAAAGGAAGATCTATAGCTTTAAAGGGTATAGCCACTGTTTTCTAGGCTGAGATCATTGAATGCTACAATATTATCAGGAGAAGTTAAAGTGGCGATGATATTCTGTGAAAGTCAAGCTGCACTAAAGGCCTTGAAATAAATCACGCTGAAACTCTAAATTAATGGGCGAATGGAGGAGAAGACTTAATGGCCCCCGCTCAGAGAAGTAGAGTGGATATCTAGACACCCGGATAAAAAGGGCATTGAGAGAGCGGATGAGTTGGCTAAGTAAATCCCCCATCACCGCATTATGGTACTCAAGCCAGCACTAGTCGTTTTTCACCGAGTAATTTTGACAGGAAACTTTGGAAATTAGAGGAAAAGGGAATTGGAGAAGCATTGGAGGGACAAGGCGGTTTTTCTCCAGGCTAGAAGATTTATAAAAGTTATACGACAAGGGGGCTTGGAGTATTTTCTTTCCCTGAGTGGGATGCGATTGTGAGTCCAGTAGGTAGGGTAGTCAGTCCAGAATAGGGAGGACGTCTAATTCTATATATAAGAATAGAGAGTATGTGTTACCATGGTAGTTCAGTGACTCCAATTCTCTCCTACTACGTTTCACTATTTGGGAGGACAACACTCTCAACGGGGATGAGCCATATTGGCTTAGGTCCGGTGCCTTCGGGCACCCAGCGATAATTACTATAATAATAATAATAATAAAAATCACTTTGCTAAGGGTTTTTGCCTCGGTTATTCACAATTTCCTCGGAAACTGTTCCAATGATGTTTAGGGAAGTAGAGGTTATACTTTCGTTTAAAAAAGTTGTTTTAATAAATTTAGATTCTCCCCATGGATAGAACATTGAAGACAATTAAATAACTAGTAAGTATTGTAAGTTGAAATTCTGCAAGAGAAAGTAGTATGAGTGTTCGTTCCACACCAGATTTTTTCAAATTATTCTTTAAATCAGCTGTTTCCAGTTATTGTAGGAAATGTTTTTTTAAATTAAATTTCTGCCTTGATGATTGAAGAAACAAAGAAAAAAATTCTTTCCTACATATCACATAAAGTAGGTATGTACAATATTTTAATGACCTAAATAATATTTTTGCCCTCTATTAATGTTTTCTTTTGTAAGTTTGGTAGGTTTTAATTGTTTTTTAAGAAAACGTTCTATATTTATCTGTCAGGTCTGCTGAAAAATTAATTTAAGAAATATGAAAAACAAAAAAAAACTATGGCGCCATTAGTATAAATTCTCAGAACACTACCAAACCAGTTTGCCCTGAAATATTTCCACACTAAGTCATTTTTTAAAAAATAAAATAAAAAGAGAAAAGAAATCGTTTAAACTGTAACGGTATTTGTTACATTGTAATTAATTTTTAATCTAATTTTCACTAACCATACAAAATTACTTTTTGGCTAAATTGATGGAAATCACTCAGTAGAAAAGACTTTAAAAATGTATTAAATCTAAATTACTATTACGTTTATATAAAATCCAATAAAAACATGGTTTATAAAGATAATAAACTATTTAGCCAATGCCTGTTTTAATATTAACACTAACATATGGCATATTATATTTTCAGTAGCTAATATAAACTTTAACAATATAATAAGCTTGAATCATGTCAGTTTAGAACTTCCAAAATTCATTGATTAAATACCGATAAATTAGTTTTAACAATAAATTTATCTGTTTTCCAAGTATTACAGATTCCAGCTGTACGTGACGTTCAGCGCTAAACTTTCCAACCATTAGCAAAATTCAAAACTTTTCAACCCAGGATTCTCCTGGATTATTGCGGAGAAGATTTGATATTTGCAAATGATCCTCTACAGTGGTGCATGAACCAAACTTTTTCGCCTCAGTATTCTTTTCCTAACCTAAGCACCAAGAAAAGAAATTGAAAAAAAAAAATGGAATAACCCTAACTACCAATTTTAATCCTTTAAATTCGTTGCGTTTTTTATTCCAAATCATTACCGACTAATTCATCTTGTGGACGGCTGCCAGGTTACGTAATGATTGGGGACATTGTTTATATTGTTTTTTGTTGCTCCTAGTAAGAGGAAGTATTGCGATCGTGTCAAATTTTAGAACTTTAGTTTTCATCTGAAATACATGTTTGGGGGGGGGGGTCTTCTGAGTGGAAAAAATTGAGTGGAAATAACGTTTATTGTAGACTTTTTTTTTTAACGTTACACACACACACACACACACACATATATATATATATAATATATAATATATATCTATATGTATATATATATATATATGAATGTGTGTGTGAACAAATTATTTCCATGCCAATAAATCTCAGGAACCTCAAACTTGGTATTCCGTTTAGATACTACCATTACCGCATCTACACGAAGATTTCGGCCAAAATCCACCAACCGGAAATGCAGATAACTGAATGTTTTTTTCCAGTTTTTCGCGATTTTCATTTCTTTACAGAATAGGTTTTTGAGTTTTTGGAAAACCACTGTAACAATTTCCATTATACTTGGAATGCTAATTGCACATTTATTGTCATTAATATCATTGTTATTGCCACACTGGTATTTTCTTTAGAATAAGAGAAAGTCATGAGAATTTTTCATACCAAATTCTTTTTCACTTTCTCTTACTGCTGTAATAGGATTGTGGAATGGGTCAAATTTTCGATATCGAATTTTCACTGAAACGTTATGACGTTTGGACTTTCCCTAAGGCAGAAAAAAGTAGTTGTTAGAAATTGGTGTGCGTGTGTGTTTGTGTGTGTGTGTGTGTGTGTGTGTTTTAGTCAGCATAACTCAAAAACAGAAAGTCGCAGGAAGTTCTAACTGGGGAGCGTAATAAGTTTTTGATTAAAAAAAATCGGTCGATCGACTGTTCCACTTCAACTCCACGCAAAAAGCTACAACTTTTATTTGAAACATTTTTCCGGGAGAAAATAAACTTGATGGGTTTCCTGGAGGGAGGATGGGTGACGATATGCTTTTCTCTAAAGTGCCATTTTAGGTTCCCCCACCAACAGTGGCGGCTCCTGACTTGGATATGTGGGGGAGTTCAACTTTTATTTTTAAATACTTACATTACCTATCATTATTAGTAGCTTGGCTAGATAGAAATCATGAAGTAAGCCAGGAGCCAGATAAAAACTTGCATCCCTTCCCTACAATTAAATATGTTAAATTAACAATAAATCTGTCACTGTGCACCCAGAGAAAGACTGTGAAAAAAAGGGTTGTACGGTTTGAATTTGAAAATTAAGTGGTTAACATAACGGAAATTTTTATTATCTAAATAAAGTGTTTCGGTTCAAAGGAAATGTCAATGAGTCGATTCTTTGCCAGGTCATATATCTTAGTGATGTTTTAAGTACCAATACCAACAACATATTTTTATAAATATAAAAATAATATATAAATATAAATATATAAAAATCCACACATTGGCACAGGCACATCGCATCACAAAAACTCTGGTGTGAAACACTCACACAACTTTCTCTTACTCCAGTTTTCAAAATTATAATTGACAAATTTTATAGTTTGTGTACCAAATTTAATGAAATTCGTCGAAAACTGAAAAAACTGTTCAGTAAAAGCCCACTTCCGGTTTACTATTTTCTTGAAACTCAGAATTTTGACCATCTATTTATTTCTAATTAATTTTGTTTGGATGATAGAATTGTTTAATCAACTATGAGAGCACTTTAGAGAAAAATATAACCCTACCCCTCTCCTAAAAGTGCCCTTAAATGAATTTTACCAGACAAATGTTTTTAAATAAAAGATCTTTGTATGTTTAGTTTATATAAGAAGTTCCAAGAAATTCGTCCAAGCCATTTTTGAGCAAATCGCGAAAAAGTGAAAAAATCATTTACTTAAATGGTAAAGTAAACGCACTTCCGGTTATCCGATTTTTTTCAACTCGGAATTTCAACAACATTATTTAGATGATAGAATTGTCTAAGAAACTGAAATAGCACTTTATCTGAAAACCTATTTCCAGCCCTCACCCAACTCTCCTTAAATGAATTTCAATGTTTCAAATAAAAGTTGTAGCTCTTTGTGTATGTAGTAGATATACTAAGTCTGAAGAAAATCGTCGGAGCCGTTTTTGAGAAAATTGCAAAAAAGTAAAAAAAAAAAACTTGTAAAGTGGTACTTCCGGTTGAGGAATTTTGACAAATAACGTAGGGTCAGATCCCATGGTGATACCTAAATGGAATATCAAGTTTCAACTTTCTACGGTTTTTAGTTTTTGAGCTATGCTGTTCACGTACATACACACACTCACACACAGACCATTTGCTAAAAACCACTTTTTTGGACTCAGGGGACCTCGATATTTCCGGTGAAAACTCGATATCGAAAATTTGACACGATTACAATACTTCCTCTTACTAGGAGTAAGAGAAAGTAAAAATATCGAATATGAGTAACGTTACAGGGCAGTGTGGAATGGCAAATAACTCCGGGTAAGATCGGGTATGTTCGTTCATAGGATAGTAAGTCATGTTCAACGCGCTTGTAACCCCCGCTCTTATTTTAAATAAGGTAATAAGAATCTACACATTTCTTTACTAACATAAAGAAATTTTTTATATATTCATACGTATATATATATATATATATATATATAATAAATTCTCCAGCGCACGCCCAACTGTGAACCTCCAACTTCCTACATTATTATAAAGCTCCTGATATACATACAATTCAGTAGTGTACAATTCATTATACAAACATATTAAAGTAGCTCTTGTACTGATATACGTTCCTATTCTTTTATATCTATTCTCTGATTTGACAACAAAATTATTAATTAATTTATTTGATTTTTGATTATTATTATTATTATTACCAACCTCGGGTGGGCTATATCCCGGCACTGCACCAACATAGGCTTATTGTACCATCCCCGACAGTTCCTAGTAGACAAACCCTCCCTCCTTAAGAAGTTTGAGAGCCTTCACCACCATGTCATTTTGAGCTGCCATCTCCTCAGGTTGCAACGTACCAAAGGTCTCATACCTCAATTTAATTATTGTAAAGCAATCAAACAACAGGTGGGGGCCGTTTCCTCCTCTTCCTGACATAATCTGCACAAGGGTTCCGCTCGAATGAGCGCTACCTTGTACAGATGTTTCCTGAACCTAACATGACCCGTAAATAGTCCCGTCACCAGAGAAATCTGGCTCCTACTCAGACTAAGAGTCATTTGGGTCCTTCCTTTACACAGTCCTGGCATCATCCTTTTACTTTGTATAACACCCAGGCTCCCCCTCCAGAGCTCTTCATGCTAACTGCGACACCACTTTCTGATCGCTGCACGAATTGCTCCGCCAGTTATCCCCAGGACCGGCTCTGGGCCAATGAACGGAGGGTTAGGCCACCATACCACCGCGCCATAAGTTATGACCGGTATGATGGCCCGAGTCATCCTTGGAGTTAACCCCCATGATTTCCTACAGGCCCGTCTAGCACAGTAGGCGACTTCTCAGCTTTCTGCACTATATATTCTAATGTGCGTTCCATGTGAGCTTAGTATCCAGGATAACTCCCAGATACTTTACTGTATCTGTCACATCCAGTATCCTCCCGAAGAAGGACAGTGCCTTATACACCTCAATGTCCCTCCTCCTGGTAAATGGTACGAGAGTGGTTTTCTGTGGATTTACCCCAAGGTGGGCTGTAGGAGCTTCCCGACTATGGGTCCGTACTTGCCTCTGGCTACACCACTATATCATCGGCGTAGCCCAGCACGGAACATCCACTAAGCTCCTCCAACAGTTCGTCCACAACCATGCACCACAGAAGCGGGGAAAGGACCCAAGAGGGCAGCCTCTTGTGGGCGTAATCTCTAGCGAAGCTTCACATAGGCTTGCTATAATCCTCCGTGTTTTAAGCACGCTGTCGATCCATCTAACAATGGGTCTACTGAAACCGCGCCTCTCCAATACCTGAGTGATTAAGCAGAAGGTCGTGTTGCTGAACGCCCCCTCAATGTCCAACGACACGCCTGCTGCTGTTTCCCTGCCATGTACCGACATCTCCAATTCTCCAACAAGAGACTCACAGGATTTCCCTGATTTCCCGGCATGCTGTGCAGGGTGCAGAGGATGTCGCCCCAACACCACCTCCCTAATTTGCAGGTCCACCAGTTTTTCCAGAACTTTCAACATAAATGAGGAAAGACTGATTGGTCTATATGCCTTGGCCTGGGAATGCGTTCTCTGCCCAGGCTTCGGTATAAATAGAACTCTTATAGACCTCCATGTTCTAGGAACATGGTTGAGAGCCAAACATGCTCTCATCAGTCTGTATAGTATAGAAGTAAGTGTTTCCCCGCCCTTCTGTAATAGGGCAGGGAAAATTCCATCAGGTCCTGTGACTTATATGGTTTAAAGTGGTTAATTGCCCACTTTACCTTGCTATACGTGACGCAGCATTTGGTTATAGACCAGTCCTCCCTGGACCGCCGCCGAAGGCCGAGATCCCCCAAGTCCTCGTCTGTCCTTCTCACTAGCGCCACCCGTAAGTCCGGAAAGTGCGTTCGGATCAACAATTCCAGAGTATCTCTTTCGGACTCCTTAAAGTCACCATCTGGTTTCCTGATAGTTCCGATTGGATTAACCGGCACCTTAGATAGCCTCTCCTCTTCGCTGCATTAAACAGTTTTCTAGTCTTAGCTCGGAGGCTGGCCAGCTATTGTTCCACCAGCTAACCTTCCTTGAGGATGACCTCACCACCTCCGCGCAGTTCTCCTGGTACCATCAAGGATGACCTTCTGCAGTTGCATCAAGGATCATCAAGGATGATCTGCCGCATCCTCGATGTCATTACCAGTTGCATAGGTCTGTTCAACAGTTTTGATATTATGGTCTGGGTCCTGCCGATACGAATCCCAGTCCGTACGCCTAGGATTCCTTAGCTCCACGACTGGCTACAGTCAGACAGGAGGTCAAACCTTATGTACATGTAGTCCGACAGTGAGGGATCCTTGGACATATGCCAGTTTCTTACCAGAATCGACATACAATTAGTTGCTATGGTTAGATCAATCACCTCCCTGCGCCTAATGTTAAAGAAGGTGGGTTCTTCACCTTCGTTTACCAAGCCCAAATTATTAGCTAAGATAAATTCCAAGAGTGACTTACCTCTCTGATTCGTGTCTGTGCTGCCCCAAACCTCGTTATGAGCATTGGCATCACAACCGATTAGTAGTTCCAGTCCACCATCCTTGCAGAAGGTTACCAAATTGTACACTTGTTCTGGTGGTGGTGGCTCTGTTGAGCCAAATGGAAGGTATGTCACCACTCAAACAAAGTCCTTGAAGCCTCCTCCCATGCGCAGTTTCACCTTAACCGCCATCAGATCTCTGTAACAGAAGTCATTCAGCAGTAAAAAGGTCATATCTTTCCTAATATACGAGTACATGTATGTTCTAGGATTTTCCAGGCTACTATTATACACAATCTTACCTCCAGGTTCTCCCAGCCCAGCTACTCTTCCACGGACCAGCCAGGGTTCCTGGATCAGGGCTAAGGCGATATCTTCATCTCGTCTCTCTACTTCAGTTCGAGGGGGACCCAAATTGTCACCCCCCAGTTCCATCCCCTCTACTGGTCTCACCCCAGGAACCCGGAGATCTCCACAAGCAGAGGGGATTAGTTTGGGCGAGTTCTGCTCTTCCCGCCCATCCTTCCCTTCTCTATCTTCAATGGTGTTTGGGTTCATAATTGTTCCCATGAGAGTTGGAGGAGCTAAGTCGTCACTCGTGGCAGTGCCCCAGACCACGAGAAGGCTACAATACTTTGGGGTTTAACCCGGTTCCCGAAGGTGACCGCTACCGCACATATGTTTTACCACCCTGTACGCATTCAGTCTCGACGCGCATCTCTTCTCAGCTTGGGTGGGGATACCTAAAGAGATTAGGGAGGATCACTGGGATGGGATAAGAGGAGGGGGAAGAGCCAGAGGGGTTTATTCCGGCTCCCGTCAGTGCCTCGTTTGCCACCTCCCGAGGGAGGTGCCCAGATCGCACCACGTGGAGGTGAGGTTGACCTGGGGAATTACAAGCGGACAGGCACGCACAAGGCACTCTGTCCTATCCCCCTTGCGATTCATTATTATAAACAATCAGGCCAATATATACAATTTTATACTTAATGTTCGTAACTAATATAAAAATACAAATTTTTTTCTGAAATTGAAATATGAAATAAAATAAAAATTAGAAAATTTGCTACTTTTTGTATTTAATTTTTTTTTTTTCAAATAGCTAGGGTTTCAGTCGCGCAATCGCGAATACCAGTAGCCGCCACTGCCCACCAAATATATATATATATATAAAATATTGAAGTCAGTAAAGATTTAATACAAATTCCAAGTTCGAAAAAAAATTCTCAATTATAAGTGTCTTGAATTGCAATTAGAGAGTGTCGTTTGAATGGTCCACATCAGGAATTTTTTTTCAATACGCTGTTCACTAATACCAACACAACATATAAAGACAAAAACACAGCGAATAAGAGAGTTAGAGGGGAAACGTCCTCCAAAGTTCTCTTATTCCCTATAGAACAAAAATGTTTTAAATTTTTTTTCTCTCTTTAACACAATGTCAAAGGAATTATTCATTTCACATTTTCCTTTAATTAAAACGAAGCAATTAAATTTTGCTTTTCCAGATATAAGCCTTTAATACCTAATAAGATGACTACTGTACACACATCGATTTAATTTTAGTTCAAACAATATTTTTATTTAAATCACAAACCGAAATAAACTTTGAGGATCCCTGAGTCCTAAAAAGTTGTTAGAAATTGGTCTCTGTCTCTCCATCATGGGAGGGGGGTCAGCATAATTAAAAACGGAAAATAGTAGTAAGCTCAAACTTTCTAATTCATTTTAGGTTCTAACGCAACAATTCAAAATCAGACGATTGCATGTATCACGTACTAAGTAGATTTTCATCAGTTTGGGGGGGGGGGGCTGATTTTTTTTTTTTTTTTTACATTATTCCGGGAAAATTCATTAAATTTGTACATAACAGTAATAATAATTTAAACATAATTCCGAGTTTGAAGAAAATCGGTTTTCCGGAACGTATGAATTTATATTATATTTCAGAGGCACATACGTATATACATTTTCAGTTATAAGTGAAATTTGTGACTAGTTAATAACCGTATAAATAAATAATAAATCATAAATCAGATTTATGTAAATCTCTATAAGGGAAAGTCATGTCACTGTTCCACACTAGATTTTTTATTTCTGTTATTATGTGACTGATGTCATTCTGAGAAACTGTACGAAAAGATTTACGCTTATTATAATAAAAACGCAATTTTCTTCTAATGTAATTTGACGTGAACAGAATATGATAATTGACTTAATTTTTATAAAATCAAAATTTTATACTACCTAATCTTCTTAAAAATTACATAAAAATATTCGCTCCTATTAAAATTCAATTTTAGAAGAAACAAATATGTACTTAATAAAACGGTAGACCCATAAAAAAAAGAAGTGAATTTTTCAACTGCCTTAAATCTCACAGTTCTGAATGAAACATTTTATTCAATTTTGACATTTTTACTGAATATTTGCACTTTCATTCAGACCATTTTTATCTTGCATACGACCACTTTCTCAGGACGTACGCAAGATAGAAAAACAATCCAAATGATACCCAACTAATTTTTTAAAGAATACCAATATGTGACCAGTTATTTTTTTTTTAAGCTGCAGAAATAACAGATTGCGAAACCAACATTTCTTATTTCAAATTGGACAACATAATTTCTTTTTTTTTCATGACAAATGGTTATTGGACGAGAAAAATCCGTTGAATTTTCGTTGAGATTTTTAATTTTGAATGTACATGGAATTCTTTGCCTTCTGGTTGCAATAATTTTCCACATTGTTCGTATCTTTATAGCCAGATTAAGACAAAACATCATACACAGTAATTGTTCAAAATGAACACCATCATTAAAAAAGCTTAACCACGCCATTTTTGTCCAGTTTAGATTGACTACATTCAATACAGAATCAGGAGGATTTCTTCACAGTTTTCAGCATTCTTTACTTAAGTTCTTTTACAGTGGTGACAGGTTTAAATGCCTTAAACATTAATTTTTAGGTATTTCCCACAGGAAGTAAACTAGAGGCGTCAGGTCTGGGGAGCAGGAAGACCACTGAATAGGAATATGTGCGTGCCTATCCATTAACCCCAGTAAGTGCGATCTAGATAACGCCTTACTATCATCCCTAAAAGTACATCATTTGCCGGCTTGCTACAACGACATTTTCAAACAGATCTTTCAAACAGACTTAACAAATGTCTTCGTTCAATATTTCATTGTAAAAATACGGACTTATAAGTTGATCCTCTACTAGGGCCTATCAAGAAATGTCGTATTTGCGGTCAACCAATTTTCTTCAAATACGGAATTTTGAGTTGAACTCTGTCATCGTCTCTTTTTGAGTTATGCTGACCAAACACACACACAGACCAATTTCTAAAAACCACTTTTTTGCTCTCTGGGAACGTCATAATATTTATTTCCAAGGATATCTAAAATTTAACACGATCGCAATACTTTCTCTTATAGCTGTAAGAGGAAGTAATAAAAAAAATCATGGGTTCTTGCATCATACTGGAGCAGACGTTATAACAGGGAAAGTAAGAGAAAGTAAAAATTTAGTAATTGCCGCCAATTCATCTAAGAAATATGAATAATGTAGAAATGGCTGGAATTGATGTAAAAGTTCAAAATGGATGGGCCAAATCTTTAGTGAAAAGATTCATTTTAATGTAGAAACCATTTATATATAAATGGAGAAATAAACTTGCTCATGAGAAACAAAGATAGAGGGAGAGGGGACGAGTGAGAGAGCGATATCAGTGTACTAACTGCGGGTAAATCACACATGTGGAAAATAAATGGAAATTCATTCAGAAAGTTTTCAAAGTGCCTACACATTCACTCATACACACTTACAAACATATACAACATATCTCTAAAGCGTACCATAACTACATTCCTATTGTATACATATGTGTATAAATCTTTGTAGTGTAACATTTAATTATGAAAAGCATCCATCCATCCATCCATCCATAAATACATATTTATATACATACATATTAACAGACAGACAGACATATGAATAAAATGCTTTCAGAATATTTTATGAGCCAACAAAAATGAAATACATTTAATTCATTTCAATATATGTATGTACATAATTGTAAAATTTTGACGCATTAAATTTTAATTTTAAATAAAAATAAAATAAATCTTTTTAACAATATTTAGCTCTATTTGTTATTATGGTAATTTCTTTCCTGTTTATTACAATTTAAGTACCATTTAGAAAAAAGTAGCAAGGACAACAGTGTTGCCCAAATGAGAGGAACATGGGGAAATTTTTCATTCACATACTAGGTTGGCAATATACTCTTATTTTTACTTTCTCTTACTCTTAGCAACAGGAAGTATATTGCGATCGTGTCCTTTTCACCGGAAATACATTTTTGAGATTCCCTGTATACAAAAAAAAAATGTTTTTAGCGAATAGTCTGGGTGTATAGGTTAACAAAATAACTCAAAAAAATATGAAAAATCCGCAGGAAGCTCAAACTTAGTATTTCGTTTAGGTAGCAGTATCGCATTTGACATGAAGGTTTCGGGCAAAATCCATCAACCGGTAATGGGATTTTACTGAATGTTTTTTTCTTCAGTTTTTCACAATTTTCTCGAAAACAGCTTCAACCATTTTCTTAAAACATCGTATACTATCTACGCACATAAATACCTATCACTTTTATTTGAAATATTAATATACATTAGAAACATTAATAGAGTTCCAAATTTTGGAGAAAATCGGCAAACCGGATGTGTGATTTTCAGAATATATTTTTGAGTTTTTTTTTTAATTTTCTTGAAAATTGTTACAACGATTTTCTTTAAACGTGGAATGCTCACTGCATAGTTACAATTTTATAACTTCTATTTAAAAGGCTTTTGTGGAAAAACTGATTTTAGGGGGGCTGTCTGGGGACTGTTAATTAGGTTAAAATTTAAATTGCCGTTGCAAGCTTTAGTTGCTACAAAGGGTGCTCCCCTACTTGTTACCATTTTTTATGGGTAAGTATATCAATTTTCAAGAAATTTTTCTATTACATTGCATTATTGTTGTAAGAGAAAATCGCGTCAGTGTTTCTCACCAGGTTTTTTTCTCTCTCTCTCTCTTACTGCTGGTAATAGGAAGTATTCAATTGTGTCAAAATTGCGATATCCTTTTCACCGGAAATACACGTTTTGAAGCCCTCTCAGTCCGATAAAATGGATTTTAGAATATAGTCTGTGTGTGGGTGTGTGTTTCCGTGTTTGTATGTATGGATATATTATGCATATGTGAGTATAGCTCAATAACGAAAAATAGCAGGAAGTGCAGACTTGACATACCGTTTAGGTTTAGTTATGTCATGGGATCCAACAGGAAGTTATTTGCCAAAATTCCTTAACCAGAAGTATCACTTTAGTAAACGAATTTTTCAGTTTTTTATGATTGTCTCAAAAACAGCTTTAACGATGATTAGTTTTTAAACACGGTAAGAGAGCTGCAGCTTTTATTTGAAACATTTTTCCGAGTAAACTTATTTAAGGGGGTTTCGGGGAAGCGATGTTTGTGCTTTTCTAAAGTGCTTTTTTTAGTTTATATCTTTAGTTTGTATTTTCGTTTAAATTCTATACAATCTATCATCTATATAATATCAATTAAAATTAAATATGTTGCCAAAATGACGAGTTTGAAAGAAATTCGATTGACCGGATTGACTGGAAGACTTTATTGAACAGTTTTGTGTTATCTGTGATTTCTCCCTAAAAATACCGACGTATTTCGTTAAATTTTGTATACTAGCTAAACGTACAGAGATCTATTATCACTTTTATTTGAAACAGTTTCCAGGGAAATTTCATTAAAGAGGTTTTTGGGGGAATGGTGGTTATGCTTTCCTTTAAAAAAAAATCGTTTTAATAGTTTAGAACATTGAAGACAATTAAATAAATTATAAGTTGAAATTCTGCAAGAGAATGATGTACGAGTGTTTCACACCAGATTTTTTTCAAATTATTCTTTAAATCAACTGTTTCTAGTTTTATTGCAAATATTTTTTAAATTAAGATAACATCTTAATTGACTTAACATTGATATACAACTTACATGGAACCCACACACACACACACACACGACTCAAATGAAAAGAACTTAACATATGATTCAGACTACTCAAAAGACTTCTGGACAACAAAACTCACACTACAAAACAAAAGACTCATCTATATAGCCATCTTAAAACCTGTTTGGGTATACGGAATTGAACTGTCGGGTTCAACTAAGCGCTCCAATCTTTAGCGTATCCAGTCAGAGCAATCGAAAATCCTTAGAACCATTGTCAACGCTCCCTACTATGTCTCTAACAAAACAATCCAACAGACTTAGACATACCCTTCCTACAAGACGTTATCAAAACACGATATAATAAATTCTAAATGTCCTTATGCTCTTCTCTTGTCCGGCGTCTTTCGCCACAAATTCTCCCTGACAATCCTCCCCGACGGCTGACACGCAATGGCCACGAGACTTGCTCACAGAAGATAACGAACATTAACAATATTTTTTAGGAGTGCTACAATTGGGTAGTTTCTCCTCTCTTTTATTTTATAGTTACTCACACATATTTACTTATGGCACTTATGCTGTTGTAAATAACAATAAATTAAAAATAAATAAAAAAATTACTTTATGTCTTAATGATTTGAAGAAAAACAGAAAAAGAATTATTCATAACTATCACATAAAGTAGTATATACAATATTTTAATGACCCAAATAATATTTTTGCCCCATTAAAGTTTTCTTCTGTATGTTTGGAAGGTTTTAATTGTTTTTTAAGAAAACGTTCTATATTAACCTGTGAGGTCTTCTGAAAATTTAATTTAAGAAATATAAAAAAATAAAAAAAATATGGCGCCATTAGTAATAAATTCTCAGAACACTACCAAACCAGTTTACCCTGAAATATTTCCACACTAAGTCATTTTTTAAAAAATAAAAAAAAAAGGAATAGAAATACTTGTTTAAATTGTAACGGTATTGTTACTTTATAATTAATTTTCACCAGGCGACCTGACAATAAAGTTTTGGTCAAAATCGGCAACGGGAAGTACATATATATCATTTATTACAGTGATTTTTTCTTTAGATTCTCCAGAACCGCTCTAACGATTTTTTTTAACTCAGTGTGTCAAGTACACATATTAACCGCTACAACTTTTATTTGAAACGTTTTGTCGGAGTTTTACTTTTAGCAAGTATGGGGTTTTTATGGGGCACGAGAAGGTCATGCTTCTCTCAAATAGGTTTTTAGTTTTAGGTTCTCCCAGCTAATAGTAAATAAAATATTGAAATTAGTTAAATTTAGTAAAAATTTCAAGTTATCGAAAGTAATTTGTCAATAATAACTGTAAGTTGCAGTAAAATAAAGTTCCACATCAGATTTTTTCTACTCATGTCCTTGTTAGAATTAATTTTACGGTATGCCCATTTAGTTATGGTGTGGACTCCTTTAAATCTGTCTTTAGATTGCATAGGTCCTAATTAACTATTTTAGGGTCTTTACACTGATATACAGAAGTGGTACTTTACAAATATCTAATTATTTTAATTGTTTGGAGGCCCCATCACCGAGTTAATTGTTGTTGAAAATGGCGCAATGACCACTGCAGGTATGTTGAGGAAATTCTTCTAGAAGCGTCCTTTTCTTGAAGGAAGTCGATATAAATGTAATCGATTGGCCTGCATGTTCTCCGGACATGAATCCTATAAAATATCTATGGGAGATGCTCAAGAGGCGTGTTAGAGCTTGTGATCAGCCTCAGCTACAGCTCCGCATTTCCATGCAAGAAGAATTGGATGCCGTTCGACAACAGTCCATTCAAAACCGATTGCATCGATGCCCCGCCTTATCAAAGCCCTTACTGTTGCCTTTTGGAGGCCAGTACCAAGTACTAGGTGGTGAGAAAAATTAAAAAATTATCCAAAAATTTTTACCTCACACTTTCTCTTTTATTGTAACAAGTTTAATAAACTTAGAGAAAAATGTTCGGCCAAATGCATTGAATTTTCTCCTAAATCTAATGAAGAATCAATTATTATATAATTGGGACATTAGTAAAATTAGTGACATAAATTAGGGAAGGGATTAGCTCAGTGGTAGCGCGCTGGACTAGCAACGCGGAGATCACGGGTTCGAATCCAGCCATGCTACCCTTAGATTTCCTCTTCGTAGGAGCTCCTACAGCTCACTGTCCGGTGGTGGACAGTGTTGTCTGTAACGAGAACACTATCCGGAGGCCGGCAGTGCACTCAGAAGGCTCCGGACGCAAGTGACCACAGATGTTGAGACGCCTTTAATTTAAAAAAAAAAAAGAAACGTGACATATATTTTTATGGGGGAAATGAGAGCAATAACTGTTTGACTATTGAAACTGGCATTTTATAAAAAATTTAGCTGTTTAATTTGAGTGTAATTATTTATAACATTGAAATGGAAAAGAAAGTTAATAGCATTTTAGTTTATTAGTTAACTATTTCTATATACCATAGGTATCAATGGCGATCATTATGTTCAGAATTATTATCATTTGTTAATAAAAGTTTATATTTCAGTCATATTTATACCTTTTGTTTATGAAAATAGGTTGATCATTTTATTTTGTTTCAATTTTTAAATGTTTCATACCTTGTAGCGAATTGTTTATTTTTTTTTTTGCTTTTGTATGTCAATACTTATTTTTTTGTAATGTTTAGTGTACACACACCAACTCTTGTATATGAATATATTTGCAAATATAATCTTGTATAAGAATATAACTTGTAAAAATATAATTCATTAATTATTTTTTATATCAATCCAAATCAAGAGTTAGTGTACAAAATTAACACTACAAGATATTATTTAGCGAATTGTATTAAAAATAGATTGTAGCAATAAGTGTTTTTGATTAAGGAACAAAATAACTTCCCAGTTTTTATTTGTGGTTGTGTATATAAAATGAAATGCAAACTCAAACCGAACAGAGTAATTATATAAATAAAGGAGGCCAGTATAGATTGAAAATCTTGAAATAAAAGAGTAAAACTTTCAGTTTGTTAATGATTAAAATGCGAATTTAATAATCCTCTATATTTCCAGGTCTTTGTTACATATTCCAGTCTTTACCCCTAAGTAACTCCCTAATTTCTTGGCACGTTAGCTGATCCTTAATCGAAATGCACTTTCTTTATCTGCTTTAAATTGTAGTTTTATAATTACATTAGCCATACAATTAAGGAATTAACCCATTTGGATAATTTTTTTCGAATTATTATATTAAGCTTCTTTAAACGACTTATTCCAGAGAAATGTTTCAAATAAAATTTGTAGCTCATTATATCTATAGTTAGCATTCCAAGTTTAAAAAAAATCGATGCAGCCGCTTTCATTCAGTAAAATGGTATTTCCCAGGTGACCGATTTTGATTAATAAGCCTTATTGTCCGGTTCCCTAACAGCACTTAAACTAATATCAAGTTTGAACTTTCCGTGATTTTTCGCTTTTTGTATTATGCTGACCATTCACATACCCACACACAAATCAATTTCTAAAAACCACTTTTTCGGACTCAGGCAGGGGACCTCAAAATTTCTGGTGAAAACTCAATATCAGTAAGAAAAAGCAAAGGTACCATATGTTTTTTGGAGGAACATTACTTTTTTTCCGGCACATCGACTACGAAGGCCCCTATCATTTATTAATCTTTCTTATTCTATGGCTGGCTACTTGAGCTGGGATGGCACATGCTAACCTGTGTAGCTCCACACACAACACCTTACTTAGCAAGGCAGGGTGGTGCCACAGATATTCGAAGACCTACCCTCCTCTTATATCATCTATCTAGTCGTTGAGGGGGGAACATTTTATTATTCTAGATTGTAAAATTATTGAAACTAAATATTATTGTCTTCCTTCACGAATTAATAGAATATGTTTTTCGAATATCTTAGAAAAAAAAACTTCTTTAAAATCGCACATTGTAGCATTGCCGAGAACGGTTGTTGTAGCCGGGCACTATTGATTGAAACAGCACATTGGAGGAAAACCAGGATATTGTAACTCAATTAAAAATCAATAATTTTTATAGAATAAAATGTTTCAAATAAAGGTGCTTTATAGGCTAATATGTAGTTGAAGTTATAGTAAGCTTAGTTAATTGAAAATCGTTGCAGGTGTTGGAAAACTGAAAACAAAAAGAAAACTTCCGTGAAGCTGTAAACATTCTCCCAATAATGAATTTCAACCGAATACATTTTCAAAAATCTTTGTTTCCGAAAATATGAGAACTCAAACCTGAATTTTCTTCTTACTTCTTCTTAATACTTCATTTTCCAGCTGTAAGAAAACTTTAAAAGAGAAATGTACAAAATAAATAAATAAAGACGCATATAAATAAATAAATTTATTCAGAAATTTTATATACTTTTTTTTTTAAAAAAAAAAAAGAAGAAAAAGCATATACGAACTGCACATAAACAACTTTTTTTTAAAACAAAAGAAACCAAAGTTGACTTGAAATAGACATAGCCATTAAGGCTAAGGTCCAGTGAATTTTATTTTAAAGTAATTTTAAAATTTTAAAAGGACTATTAAAAATAAATAAAAATTTATTACGGAGGACTGCAAGTTCCTGAATGCCCATAAACATTTATTTAAAAAATAAAACAGATACATTCATTAAAGAAAGAAAAATGAGGCGTTTTTATTTTTTTATCTTTATTACTCGAATAAATTGGGCAGTTTAGACTGAACTGTCTAAACCGACAAATGTAATGAAACTCTGTCTGGGTTTCCATATGGACCTACTTTATTTTCATTATACATGTAACGAGTCTTCCCCCAGAGGAATTCAGTCTAAAATGTAAAGAAAACAAGTAAAAAAAAAAAAACAAAAAAGAAAAGTTCGTTCAATTACAAAAACAAATCAGTTTCTTTGTTTAATATTTCTAAAATATTTTGTTTTTATTTCTGTGAAGTCTAAATTTTTTTTTTATATTATTTGTTTATTCATTTCATATTCAATATTAATTCCATCCTATTCAATATCATATGGTCTTGGCTGTCCTTTTCGTCTTGCTGCCGCCGCTGTATTATTTCTGACTTTTGGTTTGGGATGTTCAAGAGCTTCTAATTCTTCATCAGTCAAAATGCCTTTATACCAATCATGGCTAGAAATTACAAAAAAAAAAGATAGAAATTAATTACGAAATGCCATAAATGAAAAAACAAAACCAATAAAATGATCTGAAAGAATACTGCAATCTAATTGGTTGACGGTTTCATGGTGACGGCCAAAAACAGATAGTTTCATAACGGTGACAGTCAACGGTGAGCTATGCATCATAAACCCGGCCTTAAATAGGAAGTGTAGCATAACTTTAAAGAAACTTATAGGTCCGTACAGCTCTATTGCACATGCTCAGCCGTTGCGGATATATATATCCAACAATTCACAAAATAATGTCGTGTTTGAAATAAATAATTCTCAACAAACTTATCCTGCATTTTCGGTTAGCCGATTTTTTTTTTTTTTTACAATTTGGAATACCAACAAAACTTTTAATATTGTGTAAGCTTCGGAATTAAATTTTGTGTCGCACCATTAGTGAATGCTTAACGTTGCATCTATCTGAGATATCCTGCCAAAAATTAGTTTTCCTGGAAAAATTGTTTCAATTAAAAGTGATAGGCCTCTATGTGTGCCGTTGGTACGCCATGTTCAAAGAAAATCATGGGAGCTGTTTCCTAACAAATTGCAGACAAAACTTAAAAAAGAAAATTCAGCAATCTGCATTTCTGGCTGATGGATTTTGAACGTGGTAGTAAACTAAACTTGAGCTTTGAACTTGGAGCTGCTTGAAAGCTTGATATAGAAAATTTGACACGATCCACAATACTTTCTTGGTAGAAAGAGAAAGTAAAATAACACAAAACTATATAAATATTATTTATTATGACCATCTATATATTTAGCATATTTTTCCACATAGTCGCCACTAACGTAAACACATTTCTGGACCACGTCGCTAGTATCCTTTTCCCAAGAAAGTCTGCCGCCAGTTCCTGGAACTATACCTGATTAAACCATACCTGAATGCCACATGTCCATACCATAGCAATGCAAGCCATTCCTTAAAAGGTGTAAAGAGAAGGTAATCACTGGGTACCAAATCGTATATATGAAGAGAGTGGTCAATAATATCCTAGCTAAATGGTCAGCACTATTGCGCTCGTCCTGCATATTGCAGCTCAAACTGTTGAAATTTTATGATGATTGAGTTGAAAGTTATACTCGATTTGGCACCGAGTATATTCCTTTGTGCATTCAAAGAAACTGCTTACATCGTAACAGTTTGGAGAATAATGATAGTCTCAAGAATTAATCAATAGTTCAGTGAGACATTTTTATCATTGAGATTAGAAAGCTACTGGAAACGCTACCAGAAATGTGTGCATGTTTAATGATGATTATGTGGAAAAATAGAGTAAATAAGTAGGTATATTTTGGTCATAATAAATTTCAAAACGGACCTTACTTTAGAAATGCGTCTCGTAGTCTAACCTACTAATGACTAGCTTTTTCTGTTCTATGTTATGCCGTAGATTCGCAAACTAATAAAGAAAATGTATTAACCTCTCCTAAGACAAAGTCTCCAGAAAGAACATTGATAGATACCTGCGACCACATGAGTTTAGCACACTCAGACTGGCAATTTGTTCATGGAAGAAAGCGCAAATAATACTTTATTATAGTCTTATTTTATTAATAGAACCATAAACACCTACGGCTAATAACGGAAACTGGACCCAACAGCGCGCTCTTTAGCAGAGTATTCTACATCCCTAGAAACAATTTCCTGATATACGAGGTCGTCCTGATGGAGTAGATTAGATAAGATAAAGAAGGATACCTCCGAGATTGGGACCGGAGATTTATTGCGGCTTTTAAATCCCATAACCCTGAATATGTTACAATTAGCAAGAACAGCAGCTTTCATGGTGTCTCCTTACCTAACAGTCGGAATTCAGTTAAAGGTATGCACCAGCCTTTCCAATTACTACGGTCTTTCCAGTGAAACCCATGAACTGAACACAAACCTTTTTGGTGGCCTCGCGATTCTGCCTTAAAAGATTCCTATTAAGCAAGCAGTCCTAATAAAGAATGTTGCCTACCTTTGCCGCGGCCAACTCATCCATGAGGGTTTTTAAAAGGGTAGGTACACTTATAGATCTATTTTAATGTAGGCGCACATCAGCTGTTTCAGTAACAAAAGCTGAGGCGAGAGACACCCTGACACCCTGATTCGGTGCCAAACATTAGGAATCATCTACGAGTATAATGCTAAGAGAATGAGTTTCATCAATCTTTTTGCTGCAACTCTTTTTCATCAATCTTTTTCTACAAAATTTTTTCCACCAATAGAAGACCCATTTTGTGTGAATATTTTCTAGGAAGTGAAAATAAATTTTGGTAGTGATTAAAGAATTTAAGTAGTAGTAGTCTACTCTCTAATTAGACTAAACAGTGCCTCCTCCTAGTGCTAGCTGAGGATTCTCTTCTACATCTGAAACCCGCCTAAAGCTCTATTCCATGTTCTGAACGGTTCTAGAGAGGATATAACCCTAATATGCAGCCAGACTTCTAAATTTTCTCTGAATGATAGCGCCGTAAAGTATAAGAAGATGTATTGGAATCTTTTCTATCTTCGGGCAGAATCTGCAGATGATATCCTGTAAATCCCTGAATGTATAGTGTCCGTGAGGAAATCTGTTAGCGTATGAAGCATATTTTGCTCAAATTATCAAACTCTAAAACGAAGAGAGCTAAAATTAATTGCAGTCAATTTGTTTCAACCGTGAATTACTTACTACCCCAATAGCAATGAATCTCTATTTTCTCTCAATTTAAAAAAAAAAAAATGATATCCTATTTAAATAAATTTTCCCAATTACCATTCAGGCACATTTCTTGGCCAATCGCATGCACCGCTGACTTCATTAAACACTTGCCCTCTTTTACAACCGTTACGTCTTGGTATTTCACCATTGATACAAACATAAAAGAACTGGCAGTCCTCCGGATCTGCATAACGGGGGTGTTGTTGGCCGACAGTCACATCAACTTTGGGACATTCAAATTGAAACACTTCTGAAACAACAGACGGTAAAAGAAAGACAATTAATATTGAAAACTGGTTGAACAAAAAAATCATAGTAATCATAAGACCAAAGATCTAGTAAGTTAAGTAAAAGAAGGGAAATTTTTCAATGAAATAAATTGAAGAAAAATCTTAAAATAAGGACAACATTTTCCATAATACTTACTATGGAAAACCATAATACTTATTGCTACAATAATTTACGACTATTATGATACATTATATAATTTAGAAAAACTACAGTACCATAACAAATTTGTACAAAGAAAATTATAAAATTACAATACCTGAGTTATTTTCTAAATTAATTCTAATGGTGTCACTGAAGTACCTAATATTTAACAAATTAATTTTAAAAAGCAAGCTTATTTTTACTCTGTTAATTAGTAATTAAAAAGAATAAATAATTATATTTTAATTGGACAAGCTGACAATTCTATTGGTGCAATTAATTAAAAATAAATTACTAACATTAACTAATTAGTATAAAGCATAAAGTCACTAATTAAAAAATAAACAAAAAAACGCTAATTATATTGTAAAAATTGGTAAAATAATTGAGTTATCTCTGTAGCGCTGAACATCGGTTGAGATTGGAAATTTATGTTGAGAGTTCAAAACCACTGCCTGTATAACAATTTTATATGCACAAAAAAAAATCTGGTGTGAAACACTCACACAACTTTATTAATACAATTATGAAAAAGAAACGCATTTTCTTTGAATTTCAAATTTTACTCATTTAGCCTAAAATGAATGCAGAGCGCCTCCTATAGTATTGATTAAACATTTGGAATTTAACGTCGCATATTTCTCGAGAACTGCCGTAAAATAAATTTTTTCTGGAAAAATGTTAGAAATAAAAATTATGGAATTGTATCTATGCAGTGAGCGTTACAGCCACTTTTAAGAAAATTAGGAAAACTCAAAACCTAGTCTGTAAAGTCGCACGTTCGCTCAACCGGTTTTGTTTAGATTTGGAATTCTATCTATGATTCTAATGTATATTATTGTTAAATAAGTGATTGAATTGAACTGAAGTGGTACTTATGGAGGAATGCTTATCGCTAGTGTTCTCTCAGAACTCCCCCCAAAATATATCATTTATCCAGGTAAAATGTTTCAAATAAAAGTGATTGGTACAGGTGGATAGGTAGTAAGTAGGTAGGGGACGACTTTTAAGAATATCGTTGGTGGTGTTTTCATGAAAAAGAGAAAATCCATGCCGTATAGTCATATTTCCGCTTGATGAATGTTGCACGAATCCTTCGTGTCAGATGCGGTGGTAGTACCCAGATGGGATACCAAGTTTGAGCTTTTTGGATTTTTCGTTTTTTGCACTCAGGGAACCTCGAAACAGGTATTTTCTTTCGGTGAAAACTCAATTTCAAAAATTTGACACGATCTCAATACTTCCTCTAGAAGAAAGAGAAGTAAAAAACAGAAATTATTCTATTAACGCAGCTAAAGTGCACCCCTAAGCACTAATAGAAAATTATGACCCGCCCACTACTTAAAGCCAAGATGGTGGAGCAATGGCCACGCCCCTTTACTACCAAGGTTTATTGCTCCATTAGCTTTCAAGGTGTAACGACCCTGCAGAAGCTCATTGTAATATGGGCGAAACGTCGGTTTTACCAAACTACTGGCAAGTGCTCAACCCGGAAACTCAAGTGTGTTTCATGAAAATGGCCGCGGAAACCTAAAAGATCAATATAAAATTATTTTCCGAACATTTCCAAAGATAATCCGAGCCGTATCGGACTAGCGGGTTTTGCCAAGCTATAAGATGCCGGATTAACGAGCGCTTACTTGTTGCAAATGTACATATTTACAAAATTCTTTGAAACTATCACTAAACTGAGGCAGTATTAGTTTTTTTGCCTTATTCTATAATGGTATTACTTTGGATTACATTGTTTACAAAGCACTAACTTTACAAATGAAAAGTGTATTTACATGATCAAAAAGATTGCGAGTTGTAGTCTGAGCAAAAATGCTCTAATAAACTCCTCCACAAGAACATAAATTTGCTTGCAAGCTTTTCACATCTACTAAGTGTTCAAGCAGTTTACAGCAAAAACGCAGCTGGATGGCACAGTTTTAAAGATAATGTAATTTATAAAATCAGCTCACTCCGATACATCTGTAGGGAAGTAGGTTTCTTAGACCAAAGGCAGTGCGATTGAAGGGTGATGCAATAGTTGGATTAGCTGCTTCTTTTTTCTCTTTCTCATTCTTTATTGCTAGATCTTCTGCCATTTTCTTTTCTGCTTCCTTTTTCACAGCTTCTTCAGCAATTTTCTCATAATATTTTAAATCCATACCGGCCGCTTTTTCTCCTCCTTCTTTGTTCGCCTGTTTCACATATTCCCTTATATAATCATCCAATTGATCGACATCATCTTCATCATAATCATTACGTCTTCTTTTATGTGTGCGATCATAATGTTCAGATTCACTGGAAAGTGATTCATCTGATAGCCCGAAATTGGCAAATTCTGCATCAAAATTTTCAAATTCTGGATCATATGGAAACTGCCCTTCGTTTGAGGTAAAATCTAAAGAACCATCATAATTAACATAATCCTCTCCAAATGATTCTCTACTTCCATTATCATCAACATCTTCGTCTGGTACGTCATCATGGTATTCGTAGCTGGCACTCACTTCTTTGTGGTCCTCGTCTTCTGCCGGCCATATTGAGATTCGTTTCTGGCGTTTCGTTTCTCGTCCATTCAATTCTTCACCTTCTTTATAATATAAATAAATGATTTATTAAAATTATTCTTTTTATTAGTATTATTTCTAAATAATTACTAAAAATGAGATGACTGATTCTTAATAAGACCATTAATCTAAAAACTGAAGCTGTGACCTTAAATAAAATGTCTAACATTCCGCGGCATGCAAGTTTTATATATTATTTACGACGGATTGTTTCGTGGCATTGCTAACAATTTTCGATAATACCCACGAGCATTTTTGGCCAACAAAGATTGGGCATGACTGATCGATAATTTTTGAAACAGAGTTGTTATTTCCTAATGGTTCCTAGAAGTGTCCTTTCGGAACATAAATCAATTGGATTAGAAAGAACAAAGAACCCAGAGAGCTCTCTACAGAAAGAAGGATTTGTTGACCATAATCTAGGTTAATTGATGAGGAATTTACAACGTATGAATAGTGGTCCAAAAAATAGGCTGTATGAAGAACCGATTTCTGATTGAAAAAGAAGAAGAACGGATATTTAAAATACCAGAGACTCTGGCAGCAAATTCTTCCGAAGAAAGCATGGTTCTCCAAAAACAAAGAGCCAGAGGAAGAAGAAGCATAAAATATCTATAGTTCTGCTTTCCAGTCCAATTGTCACTCGGCTTCAATGGCATTATTTGGTAGTAATGAAAAAAAAAAGAACCGGTACAGAAAAAGTTTTAGGACCGATTTCAACCGGAAAAACTTGGAAAAGCATCGAAAAGTTTGACGTGAAATGGTGGAGCTCTCTGAAAATTCAATCATTGGAAAAACTAAATACTATTCTAAATGAGATAGTATGTTCTTGGAAAATGGTGTATTTTAGTTTTTCATCCAATTTTTCCACCAAATTTTCCAGTTTGAGATTTTTTTTTTGAAAATTACAACAAAACTAACGATTAACGAAATTAATCGTTTCTCTAAATCTTAAAATAAAATTATCAGATCTATTTTTATTTTAAATAAAATCAAAATGATAACTACTAAAAAATTTAAATTCTAACAAAAAAAATAAATAAATAAATGCAAGAGATTAAATTAAAAATAATAATACTACCTTCGCTAGAACAGTGCTTCTTTTTAGCCTCGTCCGGCCATGTACAAATACCAGTTTTCTCATTATAGACCAGCCCACTTGGACAGGTGATCATATTAAATTTACCATCTACACAATAATAGAATTTATCACAGACTGTTGCATTTTCATGCGCAAAGTAACCATTCCGTCGAGGACAATTTTGCGATGGTTTGGGTTCCTCTGTGAAAAAATAAAATATAAAACAAAATAAATAAACATAATATGAGTAAATATTTTTAAAATATAAAACAGCTGGACCTAGTCTAACCAGCTGATTAATACACTCACACGACTTTCTCTTACTCCAATTTACATAATTGTAATTGACTGAATCTCTTCAAACACATAATTCTTACTAGAAGTTTAGTTTGCCTTCAATTTACATGAATGGGAGAATCTAAATTTTATAAAACGACTTTTTTTTTTTTTAAAAAACCTCCACCAAAACCTCCCTTTAATGATTTTTTCGGAAAAAGTTTTAAAAACAAGTGATAGGTTGCGGTATGGATATTAGCATATCAATGTCGCTGTATGGATATTGGAACCCGTCGGTGTTTTTATGAAGAAAATCAGAAAAAACGGAAAAACTGTTCAGTAAAGTCGCACAACAGATTTTCTTTAATCTCGGAATTTTGGCAACGTATTTAATTATCATTAATGTTATGTAGATAATAGATTCGCTTAATAAGTTAAAATGGCATATTTGCGGAAAGCACAACCCTTTCGCTCCCCCAAAACATCCTTAAATGAATTTTCCTGGAGAAATGTTTTAAATAAAAGTTGTAGTTTTTTATGTGTTGTTGGCATACCAAGTTTGAAGAAAGTCGTTGGAACTTTTAACGAGAAAATCACAAAAAAAAAAAAAAAAATCCGTTCAATAAAGTGGTACTATCGGTTGACCAATTTTGACCAAAACCTTATTGAGTACACAGACTTTCTAAAAACCACTTTTTCGAAACTACCCAAAGGAAGTCTAAACGTGTATTTCCGGTGAAAGCTCGATATCGAAAATTTGATAAGATCACAATACTTCCTCTTACTAAGAGAAAGCAAAATTTGATACGATCTCAATTCTTACTATGAGTAAGAGAAAGTAAAAAACAAATAGCTGTTTTATTATTTTGAACAGCTGGTAATAACCTGAAACAAGTATAATGTTTTAATCCTTCACAGGAAGCAAATACCAGTCAGGATTTGAAGAACTAATACAATAGTTCTTCATTCCTAGCAGGAAGCTTAGTGTAAATTTTAATCAGTTCTTAATTTAATTAAACACAGTAAATGTTTCACTATATCAAATTGTTCAGAATAGTTTACATTTGATTTCTTGCATCAACGAACACACGAGAATGTAAATTCATCAGAACACTTTTTACTTTCTCTTACGCCTAATTAAGAGTAAGTATTGCAATCGTGTCAAATTTTCGAAATTGAGTTGGGACCGTACACGAAGATTTCGAGCAAAATCCATCAATCGGGAACTGGAACTTTACTGATTTTTTTTTTTTAAGTTTTACGTGATTTTTTTTAAACTTTACATACGTAAATACCCCATCACTTGTATTTGAAACATTTTCTCGGGAAAATTGCTATTTTGGGGTTTCGAGGGGGTAACGTTAAGCTTTCCTCTAAAATACCATTTCATTATAATGTATGGCTAGAATATTAATATACATTAGAAACATTGACAGAATTAGAATTTTAAAGGAAATCGGTTAACCGAAAGTGCGATTTTACACAATAAGTTTTTGAGTGTATCCGAATTTTTTGGAAAAACGGCTTTTATGATTCCTTTAAACTTAGTGTGCTTTAAAAACAGATTTTTTTTTTTTTCTAATTTAAGGCGCGTCAAGTTCTACAGCAATACGCACCCAGAGCCTTCTCAGTGCACTGCCGGCATCCGGACAGTGTTCTCTCGTTACAAACAATAATGTCATTACCGAACAATGTACAAATCAATCACTTTTATTTGTAACATTTTTTTTTGTGTAATTATTTTAAAAAGTACTGCCAGATAGATAGGTCACAATAAAACGTTTACCCTCACCACCTCTGTATTTATGTTTAGTCATGTGAGTGAAATTCGAAGTTTAAAGAAAATTGGTCATTTTATATAATATTTTATTAACAGCAGTAAGAGAAAGTTGTGTGAATGTTCAACACCAGATTTATTATAAAAAGAAAAGTATATATATCTACATAAAAATGTATTATTCGTTGTTTTTGCTCAATTTTTCCCCACAAGATTATATAATGTAAAAAGTTTTCCTTTGTGAATAACACTTGCAATCTAACCTGGATAGTAAACTATTGTATTGATAAAAAAGATATTAGAAGATTGTAAAGATAAATAATATAAGATTAATGTAATCAATTTTTTTTTTTTGTTACTTAATTTTCTTATTGACAGCTTTACAACTGAGTTATGAAGCGGTTGGTAAAATGAAATTGTTCAACGGAAAAAAATAATGTTTTTCTGGAAATGGTACTGATTGTAGGTCAGGAAAATATCTACATTCAATTAAGGAAAATGTT
Organism: Triatoma infestans; assembly: GCA_011037195.1. Classification (NCBI taxonomy): domain Eukaryota; kingdom Metazoa; phylum Arthropoda; class Insecta; order Hemiptera; family Reduviidae; genus Triatoma; species Triatoma infestans. Next base: position 43,788 of record JAAEAF010004870.1, read on the forward strand.
GCTTTCCATTTGTATTGTTTAACTTGGTCTATACGTAATTTTATAAATCATATTTTTAAACAATAAGATCAGGATATATTTATGGAATTATTGTTGGAAAAACCAGAACAGAATTATAAAAGAGAAACTGCGTGATATTTAAAAAGAGATATCACGAAAAATAATAAATAATTCAACAGTAATACATTAAGGAAACTATATATCTTTTTCTTGTTTAAAAAAAAAATTCATTTACCATTTTTTTTAAATAGATTTATATCGATATAATTTAAACGATTAAAATCTAAAAATAAATTCAGCCCATAAGATAGAAAAATAACAAGATTGTTCCTTTTAATTTTATTTTCAACAGCTGAATGACTGAGAAGGTCAACGGGGAGTGTACACGTCACACATTCACTGGTATTTTGGATGATCATAAAGTGAGAGTCACAAATGTCCCAACAGGCTTTTACAAACATATTTATAAAAAATGTCTAAATAGATATATAATTGCAAGTCATCTAGTCGTATATAAAACTAATAAATTTTTATTTAAATTAAAAAAAAAAATTGTGTGAAACACTCACACAACTTCCTAAAGGGTGTGCTAAAGGAAATACCATGATTGAGCTTCCCTACGAATAATTCTGATTGATATTATATGGGTGATAGAATCGCATAATAAATTAAAATAGCACTTTAGAGGAAAGCGTGGCCATATCCTTCCCCCAATCAGTAAAGTGGTATTTTCGGTTGATCGATTTTTACCAAAACCTTATTGTCAGTCCCCACCCCCCTTGGAGGAACCTTAACAAAATATCAAGTTTGAACTTTCTGCAATTTTCCGTAGTTAGTTTAGAGTCAGTTAACTCAGGGGACCTGAAATTATGTATTTCCGGTGAAAACTCGATAGCAAAAATTTGACACAATTGTAATACTTCCTTTTAAGAGAAAGTAAGAATATGAACATTCTTATCAGAAAATTCTTATAATGTTAAATGAAATTTTGGAGTATTTTCTCAGCTCACTAATAAATCGCCAGTAAAGGATATGGTGCCAGGATGTGTCCCCTCAACTTACTGCTGTAGTGCAATTCTTTGAGAAATCTCGGAATCTCTGAGGGTTCTTGGTAGAATATTATCCTCCTGGTGCGGGAGTGCCTTAATTCGTGTCTGGATGGCGTCGCAAAGCGAGTTAAAAAGTATATTACAGTCTGCTCTATTTTCCCATAGAATATGCAAGTACTGTCGCTTTCTAACGCCACCTAATTCATACGTCCCCTATTTGCGAAGCCTATTGATGAATTTATTAGAATTGTACAAATAATACAATGAATGGAATGAATTTGGTGCTAAAGAGATGTATGAAGAAGGAGATTATTTTTTTAAACACATTTTTCTCTTTTCATTCACCAATTTCCCAGTGGTGTTTTATCTAATTTTGTTTAAACTGTAGACTACATTTTTTCATTGGACTGCAACACCTTCAATATTACCTCTTGTTCCACCATTTGCAATATTTTCGAAAGGGATTTCTTAGAGAAACTTCCAAACTAAGTATGAAATATAATTCTGCGGGATACTCTCTGAGCCTTCTAGATTATAAAATTGTCCATTAAAAAATCATTTGCTTAATATTGAATGGTTCTAAATTCATTTGTTTCGTTTCTTTCTTTGTTGCGTCTAATGATTGTACAAAACACAAGCATTTTCAATGTAATCTATTTTATACTGAGCTGTAAGTACTATTAGATGATTTAATTGCCAGTTCGCGCTTACAAGAGGTGCAGAATAACACAGTCATTAATAAAAATTAGCCTTAAATTGGAGGCGTGATAATGGAGTGTTTGTGGGCTGGAATCTGCAGGGAAGTCAAAATTCGTGAGCAAGTAGCTAGTTCACTTCCCCTCACAGGGAACAAATAGGATTCGAAGAACTACTACACTACAAGCTATATTCCTTCATTCCCAGCAGGGTTCTTAGTGTAAGTTTTAAGCAGTTCTGTTTAATCCAATATGGATCACAATATTAAATTATTTAGAGTTACTTTATATTTGAGTCCTTGCCTTAAAGAACATATGAAAATCTCGTAAATTCATCAAAATACTTTCTCTTATTTTTTCTAGTAAGAGGAAATTCTGCGGTCGTGTCAAATTTTCGACATTGAATATTCACCGAAAATGCATGTTTTTAGATCATCCTGAATATGAAAAAAATGTTTTTACAAATGACGTGGTATGTGCGCTTGAACAATATATCTCAAAAACGAATAAAACGCACAAGCTCAAACTGTTTAGGTACTACCACCGCATCTGACGGTGGACGAAGTTAGGACGAAGTTTTCGGAGGGGGGATCCATCAACCGGAAGTGCAACCTCACACAATAGTTTTTTTGGGGAATTTTCTAGAAAACGATTATAATGATTTCCTTTAATAAACTAGGAGTACAAACTGCACAGATATTTGCACAGACCTATCACTTTTATTTGTAACATTTTTCTAAAGAAAAGAAATTGTTTTTCAATGGTTCTGAGGAATCTGAGACGTTAAATTCAAATTTTGTTTTGGTACCATGTTATTAGCGCACTCTACAATATAATCATTTCCAACCTGCCGACCTGGAAGTTGGCACTTATAGGACAAATGAGCAAAATTTGAAATTTAAAGTAAAATTGTCATTTTATATTTAATTGTATTTACAGGAATAAGAGAAAGTCGTGTGAGTGTTTCACACCAGATTTTGTTTGTTTGTTAGTAGCTTCCTCAGTACTGACAATTTGCTCATATCTTTCGAGTTGTCTCTCCAGGTCGTTTCTGTTCGACGCTTCCTCTGCTGGAAGACCGTTACCATATAAACTTTCTTCTAACAAATCATTCCAGGTCTTACTTGGTCTTCCTCTCCTTTTCCTACCAACCGCTTCCCATTTCCAGATTTCTTTAGCTATTATTCTCTGTTGGTTCATCCCTTAAAACGTGCCCAAACCGTTCCAATTTTTTTCCACTTGTACTTTACCCCATACCTCCATTATCTCTCTAATCTCCTCATTTCTTCTTCTCTCCAATCTCGATATTCATGCAGCTCTCCTCCAATTGTCCATCTCTGCGGGCAGGAATTGTCATCCTTACTAACACGACGGTAGTCCTTGTTTCTGCTGCATACAGTAAAATATAGTTTTTACCAAATTGCTATAAATAGCTTTCTTTGTTCTCTTCAGTTCAAAGAACTCATCGATCCACAAGAATTCAATATTCCTATTATTTTCCAACCAATTCCTATTCTTTTTTTTTATTCTATATTCAGCAAAGGACTCTAAGAACTAAAATTGACCACCTTCTATTTATCCATTCAGTATTAATTCCTCAAAATGCATGATACATTAAAAAAGAGAAAGTATTTGGACAAATCACGATTTTTCCAAACGGAAATATGTTAAGTGGGAATAAAAGCTGGCTGGAAAGGTAGAGTTCAGAGAATCCATTATTATTCTGAACCAGTCTTTTTTTCTTTTTTTTCTACCTAGAAGTGTATTTGGCATAATAAACGGCCGCATACAGTTAATAATGATGAAGATTGTGTTGAATAACGTTTAAGAAATAGTGTGTAATATTGCATCAGCATACTTTTGTTAAAAGTTGTAATTTAACATTGCTTTGTCTTAATAATATTATCAAAGTTTATTACGTTCAGTAAGTATCACTTCCGGATGACGGATTCTTGACCGAAAAACTTTTGTATCAGATGGTGACAATTAAATGGAATTCGAATCTTACTGTGATTTCTTAATTGTGAGATATTTTCCTCAAAGCCATGAGACCCTTGGCTAAAAACATTTTTACTTTCTCTAACCGGTTACGAGGAAGTATTTACAATCGTGTCTATTGTGTATTTACAACGGTAAGTTCGGGGAGGAACAGTAGCGTTAAGCGTTCCTCTAAAGTAGCACTTCAGTACAATGTATGGTTCTACCACCTATAATAAGTAAAGATTAGAAAAATTCAAAATCGAAAGAAAATCTATTAATACGGAAGTGTGACTTTATTGAATAGGTTTTTAAGTTTTTTGGAATTTCATTGAAAATTCTTGTAACGATTTTCTTTATCCTTTACAAACTGACAGCACTGACATAAATCTATCACTTTTATTCCTGTATGAATTGTTTTTGGGGGTTCTGATGAATCTGAGACGTTAAAATTGAAATGTTGTGTTTGTTCAATATTATTGACGCTCACTACAATGTAATCATTCTCTACCTGCCTGGTTTGGTAGGTTCCCCACTCCCACCGGTACCACTATATTTATCATAGGACAGATGGGCCAAGTTTGAAGTTTGAAGGAAATGTGTCACTTTATCATTTTATATATAACTGTATTAAAAAGGAGTAAGAGAAAGTGGTGTGAGTGTTTCACAACGTTCAATTGTTTTTCTTCGCAACAAAAAGATTACTTCATTGAACTAAACTAAAATATCAAATTTAAACAGCAAGTTAACTAAACTTCTAGGATTTTCATGATATATGTAAAAATGTATACAAAGGAAACTATTATTTCTATTAGAGGGTCATGATCTCTCATTAATAGCGTGTTTTAGAATGATACATTCGGCCGGGAATGTGCTTAGATCTTTCAAACAGGGGAAAGTTATAAAGTATCGTGTCCCAGAGGATGCCTGTACATATTTATAAGAAATAAATGTATGCTTCAAAATTACTACAACTAATCATAAATGACTGAATATGGGACTATAGTGAAAGTATAACATAGAATTCTATATAAAAAATTGGGTTTTTATTAAATATAATATATAAGGAAAAATTTTGTCAGATAAGTAGAATCTAAATATAATTATTCCCGAATAATCAGCTTTTTTATGAGACCTAATAAAAATTAGGTTAATTAATAGATAAGCATTCAGTCGTAAAATTTCAATAAGTTATAACCTCAGACTAACCAATATTTGAAATCACTTTCTAGAGAGAGAGAGAGAGAACAAAACCACAATAATGGATGTGAATCAACTCTGAGTAAATGTAATAAAAATTTCTCCAACATTAATGTCAGATTTAAGTGGCAGTCAACACTTTTAAAGATTTAATGTATGAGAAAGAGTAAACAACAGCTTTTATAAAAACCTTGTGAAACATCATGTCAAGTTAACAAAACAATACAAAGACCTCAATGACACTGAATTTATTTCTGTATTGAGTATTCTTATTTTATTTTATAATATAAATATTTCATTTATTACTTTCTCTTCTTACCCCTTGTAAGACGAAGTAGTGCGATGTCAAATTTTCTAAATTCAGTTTTCATCGGAAATACATGTTTGAATTCCTCTGAGGAAGGAAGAACAAGTTTTTTAGTTAATAAGTCTGTGTGTGTGTGTGTGTACAAGATATTTCAAAAACGAAAATTTTTAGGAAATTCTAACTTGATATTCCGTTTAGGTCCTTTTTTCTTTATTGTCTGAGGGGACAATAAAAAAGTCCTATGCTATCCAAAGCCCCTCTAAGCAGAATATCTACTCCAAAGAATCGGACAGTAAGCTTTAAGAGGCTCCTAGCCAGAAAAAATCTAAGGGCAGCATGCTTGACTCGAACCCGGGACCCCTGCGTTGCTAGTCCCGCGCGCTACCACTGAGCTAATCCCTTCCTTCTCCATTTAGGTTCTACCGCCGCATCTGACACGAATGTTTCGAGCAAAATCCATCTACTGGAGTGTGAATTTACTGCATTTTTTTCCCAGCTTTACGTATGTGATTTTCTTGAAAACTGCACCAACGATTTTCTTTAAACTTCGTATACTATCTACACATGTGAACACCTCACTTTTATTTGGAATGTATGCCCGAAAAATTTGATTCAAAGGCGGTTCTGAGCATTATGCTGCCCTCTAGAGTAACACTTCAATAAAATTTATGATTATACCACTTATAGAGTATTAACATACATTAGAAGTGCTAATAGAATTCCAAATTTAAAGAAAATCGATTAACCGGAAGTGCAACTTTAGAATAGGTTTTTAAGTTTTTAAAATTATCTCGAAAATGGCTGCTATTACACAGATTAAAACTCACCAGTTTTAAATGAAATATTTTTCCTTTATTTTTTCATTAAAACATTTTTAAATGAAAAAATAAATAAATAGAGGGTTTTAGGTCTGTCAGTTACATTTAAATTTGTGGGGCGCTCCACACAAGTACGCTCAGTATATACGCTTTCTTAAGCAATAATAAAAAGAAAAGTTCATATTAGCAACCAGGTGAATTGAGAAAACCAAATTAAGAACTGGTTTTTTAGTGTCGAATGTTTTTAAGCACAACAGATAATAAGAATACAAAAAACAGTTTAAGTAATAAATAACTGATTACTTACGTAATTGTGGTCGACTAGAACAGTCAATATTGAATGGTAGATCACATTTCTCGTACAGTATACTGTAGTCATTGAAGACCATACCGTCAGGGCATAACTTCTCGTTGATCACACCGTCAACACACTCATAGTATTTATCACATTGGTAACCGTCAGCGAAATATCCATTAGGTTCTGGACATTCATCAGTCAGTAAATCAGACTCAACACTACTGCTGGTTGAAGAGGATTTAGAACCGGAGGAACTTCTGGCCGGAGCCGAGGCAGGTAGTCTATCTCTGCTTGATGTGCGTGCACATTGTAGGCCGTCCAGTACTGTTGAAAGTAATACAACACAAATGTTATTGTAATTGCAAACATTATTTTAAAAGAAAAATCGAGTTAATCTTAGAATAAAAAGATATCATCTAAGGTGCCCCAGGACTTCACTAAAATCTTAAAACAATGAAACATCAATGTAGTAAACTTATCAGGATTTTCTGAAGGAACTTATTAGGTAAATCTTGGAATCGTTCCTGCGAATCTGTTCTGAAAATTGGTATTCCGGGACTTGAGCGTTTTTCTTTAGAGTTATGTATTTCACATTTACGAATTATTCCCTAAGGAGGAAATGGACAAGACAGTTCTTCAGTGTTCTTGATATCCTTTTGGGGGTATTCCAGTCTAACAACCCTGATAACATCAATATAGTCAAGCAATAACCAAGCTCCTACCAGCGCAAGCTCTAGCAGTTACGTCCCCCGGACAAAAAGACAAATTGCCGCCCCTTAAGAATATTATATTTTTAACACAAGCTGAAGCAGCGCTCTGCTCGCGTGCTAATGCTATTCTGTTCAAACAAGTATATGCGCGTTCAAACAAGTACAAGCATCGACCTTTACAAATTCTGCGTTATTTTTTCAATAACAGGGTAAATATTTTTAGCTTTTAGTCATAATATAAATACGTTACGACTGTAAATTTTTAGCGAACGAAAAAATCGATATGTGAAATTTTCTATTAATTGAGTATTTAAAACATCAATATTTTTCTCACACTTACAGCCAAAATGGCGCCCCAGACAAATTCGGGTTGCCCGCCCCTAGCTGGCGGTGCTCCTACAGACGTTGACTTTTAAAATTAAGGGTTTAGCGGTGCCATGGCAAACTCCAGCACACCGTCATCATATTCATTCGCTCATACACATTGAATGAACACTTTCTATCGAAGACTACATTCTGTGTACAAATACTCATATCCATGAAAAGAGGTTAGCTTTGCCATCTTCTGTTTTCGCCCAGGTAGAATTGTCATGTTGAAGGGAGGAGTACAGTCTTTATATGAAAGAATTTTGCGAGTGCAGTACCATAGAGATTTGTCTGAATTGTTAAAGTTAAAGTAACAGTAAAGTACAATCAATTTTAACTGAACCCAGTTCATAAACAAGAATTATAAATAATATCTGGTAGACAGCTGATGTAACCTCAACACTATCTTCTACCGCAGCTGGTATACATGTTGGTGGGTTTTATTGAACCTCGAGGTTAGTGCGTGTGACTTATGTTTTCCTATAAATTATTGTATTATATTACCGGAGTATTAGGTTACGAATCGTAATAAAATAAAAATAAAAAAAATTCAAGTAATAAACTAACTGTTCATTTAAATAAAAAAGGAAATCACGTGGTTAAAGTATGTCAGTTAATAACGAACACAATGTCTGGTATTTATTATTCAATATCATTACTTCCTCCAATATTCATTAAATAGAAAAAAAAATCATTTTATTAAGAGTTGGAGACGAAGGACTTATCACTAAAACTGGTTATATTAATTATAGTAGGGAATTATTCCAATGTGTCCTTCGTTTTATTATTAAAAGTCGTTGTGTTGCACTTAAATGATAACTTTTTACCTTTTAAACTTTTGGATAATAAGACAACTGAATACTTAATATCTCCCAGTTTCGTCTACAATAAAGTCTTCTTCATTATCGCAATTAGGATCTTCAAATTTTATTTCCATTCTTTTAGTATCAAATTCTATAATTATGAAGGGAACCAAAGGTATTATTAGTATCATCATCAATGGGTGTTCGAAGGCAGGTTCCTAAACCAATATGGCTCTCATACTCAACAAAACAATGGTACTCCTAACGGGCCTGCACCAGCAACCTGCCGGTCCGGCTGCAATATCCTAAGATATCCTTGATCCCAAGCATATCCTTTGAGAGTTTTGCCCACCCAAACATGCGGAACCTAGACTGGGGACCATTAAGTCTTCCACATTCACCCACTAGTTTAGAGCTCCAGCATGGCTTATTCAAAGCTTTCACAGCAGCTTGACTATCAGAGAATATCCTCACATCTTTAACTTCTCTCTACCACTCTTCCACCATATAACAGCAATCAATGATACCAGTGATCTCCTGGAAAACAGTAAACTAAACCCCTTAAGCCACATATCTTCTTTTGTATTCGAAAGTTTATGTAAAGACCTCTCGAACCGTAGCGAAGCGATATCGCCTTTGGTGCAAGCAAATACCACTCGGATATCCGTAATCTACAATAGAATTAAAAAAATTGTGAAGTCCAAATCTACAAATATAATTAATTTAATAACAGGGAAAACCAACAGCAGTGAAAAGAACACTTTCCGCTAAAAGTAAGTGAATCTCCCGTATGTAATTTATTTGGTTCTTTTATCCATATTCATTATGGTTACTATACAGATTATTACATCAATGACGATCTACCGCATATTTTTGTGCTAACCGCAGTAATATTCAACGGAATTTCATGGTTGTTGAATTTCCTTAATGGTTAATTCCGGTCTGCTTTTTTCATCCTTCAATGCTGTCTGTTAAATATTTAGGTTAGAAAAATAGAAATTAAGATTAGCTTGGCTTTTACATTTTGATTAACATTTTATATATATTTTTTTTTTGAAGCATTAGCGATAGAGATTTTTCCGTCAGAGTCCCTGCTTCATTTTGTAATCACCGATTAGTTCGGGTGTTCATCTATTTCTAAGTGAACTGTCTTAATAAACATCTGAGATTCACTCCGTTTATCAATAATTTGGAAGAGGGCTGAAACCGTTCGAAGACAAATTATAATCAAGGGAGAAAAATCTCTGTTTTCCTGCAACGCAACAAAATTACCCATTTTTAATGCGTCCCTGGTATTGTAATATAATCGTAGAAGACTCAAAACAGGTTATGAAATAATGTTCGATGAATTGAAAGAGCAAAAACAAAATTCAAGAAACAGATTAAAGTGATTTGGAGTCACTATATGCTGTAGAACCAAGATGTGAATCCAGTATCTTGTTTGCGATACGACCATCTTTTCTAGTGGCGCTTATTTTTGAAGTGACTTGTTTTTGTTAATAGATTTGAATCTTACAGAAATGGTTCAGCCCAATGAGCAGTGACATGAATACAGTAGCAATGAATTTGAATTTAAACGTTATGAATTTTTGCTTGAAAAAAATGTCAATTACATCAGATTTTTGGATGTGAGATACCTTGTTTATTAATAAAAATAAATAACACAGGTTTGAATTTTAATATTACGGTCCGTAGAGGTGAACGAAATTTGCGTTCGAATACATTTTAGCTTAAATGGTTGGACACTCCCGCCACATCGTTTTTATAAGTTTATGGATTGTAGATCTGTGATTAAAATTGGCGTTTTTAAAGTTTGTATCCTACTTCAGGTTTCTAAAGATCATTGTTTATATCAAAGGAAATGTAACTATGGTCTAAGTTTGTGAGAATCTGCTCCACCGGCGAGCCTTGTCTTCATATAGAAGTAGAAAGCGGTTAGAATATTTCTAATGCACTGTATAGGGCATGTAGTAAGCCGCTACAATGTAGTATCTTGTCCTAGGTCAATTTATCTTTCCTGAATAGAAATCAATCAGATGTTAGATTATTTGTAAAGTGAGTGGTTGTAAAGAAGTCAAATCTAGTTCGATCTGATCTCTATCTCACCCTTGAGGTGTCAGGCATATACATAGAATGTAGTCATCTTTGTAAATTGTAAACGACATGTGTAAGTATGAGAGAGTGTGTGTCTGATAATGAGCTAGAGTTTTGGAAACATCAGTGAAAGAGTGGTATGTGTTGGAAAATATTTAGGTGTTGCAACCGCAGAAATCAGGAAAGTAACCTTGCCACCTTAAAACCGTAGGAGAGGCTTTCTTATAAACCACTGATGCAATTTCAACCCGAAGATCTAAGTGTTTTGTTCTAGTCCGCTGAAGCGTTCAAAGATCATTGTAGATGTTGTCAGGATGAGACTTGAGAGTAGCCATAAGGGTACAGGGAAGGACTGCTAACTCCCCTAAAGGTAGGTGAAATAACTTTGGGTCATTTCTCTGTATTTTATTTAGCATGAAAGTCTATTTGTCTTTAAAAAAAAAATTAAAAAAAAAATGAGGTTTTAAAGATTCAGTTACTACAATATTAATTGGCATCTATGAAACAGAAATAGTAATCCACTTAATAATAAAATCTTAGTAGAAATGGCCAGTTTATAAAAAATTCGAGTTGTTATATTTGAAACTGAAAATTTTATTGGAGTTACTTAGTTCACCCAAGTTGGAAAAATATAAAGCGATATTTCTCTAACCATATTTTATAACAAGTATCAGATTTATATAGAAGTAACAGACAGATTTTTGATAATATTTAAAACATTTCAGTCTAACATTGTATTCTTACTCATATCACTCAACAGTATTCAATAGTTTTTTTTTTAAACAATAATGTTTTTAAACTGTAAGTTTTTTCACAGGTTATGCTGGTTACTTTAAGTCCAAATGGGCATAAATGTTATGAAATTTTTTACTTAATCTAAATAAGGCGCTCAATAATTGAGTTTATGCCCTTTATTATATATCGCCTTGATTGTAAGTCATTAAATGTGATCCTAAATAGTAAACAATGCGGGTGGGCATAAGTCTAAATATACAATGAAGTTATAAATTTTATTTTTTTTATTTTCAGGCATCTGAACATCTGAGAAAATCACACCAAATAACCTAAGTGATAATCCTACCAAAGCAGACTCTAAAACCAAAAAAAGTCCTACTAAAAATGAATTATAATAATGGTGCGTATTATGAAATATATGGAAATGTGTTATTATTATTATAAGTTGAAATACAAATGAAAATTTTCTTATTTCAACCGAAAATTATTTGATTGAATAAAAGATTACAGTTACTGGAGGCGGAATAACATTACTGTAACACTGTTTGGCCTAATAAATCACAAGCTGTCAAAGCATGAAGATATTTTATTTGAAAATAACGGAATTGAATGGATTGGAGAAGCTGGTCGTCATGACATAAGGGTGATGTGATAACAATCTTCTCTCTCACTCACTCCCCACCGTTAAGTTCAACTCCACAGAATTGTGAAGAATTTGTTTATTTTACAAAAGAATACAAAGATTCAAGAGAAATGGAAATAGCTGCGGATATTTAAAGAATTAATTTGTTTCTTTTTTTTTTCTTGCAAGTTTTCACTTTCTTAGTGAAGCTAGCGCATCTAAATACACTGTAACTATTTTAAGATCATTTAACGGCCCCTTCCCCACTAAAAAAAAAACATAGTAATAGTATAATTTGATTGCTTTCTAATCGGAATTGATGTAAATTGTACATTTCCTTTACTAAAATTGGTTTTAGTGTTAAGTGAAACTTCTTCGCTGAGGATTCTTAATCAATGAGTGTCAACAAATGAATGAAAAATAGTAATAATAATTTGTGACCTCGGCTCAGGTCAGGAAGCGTCTCTTGGAACTGGGGAGGAAGTACTTAGACTATTATTTTGTGAAGTCCTTGATAATTTTGCCACACCTTTTTCTCATAACTAAAACTAACTGAGCAAAAGAACAAACTCGAGGCTAATATGTCAAGGTTTTTTTGCTACTTATTTTTTATTCTTAAAAATATTTTGCTCCCAAAAAAATACTATTGATGAAGTAAAAATGGTAAAACCGTCTTTGGTAACATTCAAAATCATCTAATATCAGTTGTTGGGTACAATAGATCAAGCAAATGGTCGCGGTACAGAACCCTAGGAAAAAAAAAATATCAGTTGTAGTCACCGGGGAATCATTCGTATTTAAGGCAACATTTGAAGTAAAGTTATGTTAGAAATCTATTAACGGAAGTAAAAGCCGTAAAGTCACAAATATTTTGCAATCATTTGGAAATAAGATGGTGGTAATTCATGCTATTGTTTGAAATATATTTTTATTATTATTTTTTTTTCACTTTCACTATTTTTACAATTGTCATTTTTACAGGCATTCTCAGATTTATAATTATTGTATGAGAAATTATAATTAATAACTTAAATATTAATATTAAATCATAATACTACAAAGTTGTATAACTTACAGAACAATGCCAGAATGGAGAGAGAAAGTAGTGTGGAGGTTATGCAGGAGCGCATGTTGTCGACTAACTCCCGCTGACCTTCATCCAGTCGCCTATATACCTTCTTGTTGTGTGTGGGTTTCTCACCCCTTCTCTCTTCATTCTTCGGCTTAACGCTTCTCCAGGAGTAATTGCAGCATTGTTTTGTTATCCTGAAGGAAATAACGAAGTAAGAAATCA